>SJYW01048155.1:35330-69916 GCA_006410735.1 Raphicerus campestris | reverse complement strand
TGGAGTTTCCATAACCTCTATCTCTCTGAGATCCTAAATGCATTCATCAACATGGAGCCTCCAGCTTATGTTTTGATCGTCTAGACTGAAGATTCTGCCTGCCAATGCAGGAGGTGTAGGAGACACAGGTTTGATATCTGGGTCAGGAAGATTTTGTGAGAATCAATTTGCTGTAAGAAATTTCTAATGAAGAGTAATGTATACCTTATTATTTGCAAGTTGTTTGTTATACATCCTGTATATCAGTTTATTAAACTGATATAAATTTATAATAGACCTAGATCTGTATAACTATGTACATATCTGTGTTAACACATATATATGCATATTCACATATTTTCATTTATTTGTTTTCAGAAACTCAATAATTAAACATTTACCAAGATTTCTTTCTTATAAGATTTTTTCAGTTAATTTACAGGATCTGCCCTGTAAGTTTGCTATGTGACAAAATATGAGAAGAATATACTTCAGATTTTTCAGAAATTGTTGCTATATGTTGATATTTCCAAAATTGTCTCCTCTCTGTTCCCATTCATTGCCTTTGTCCCAAATTTCAGAAAATTACTCCATCTTTTCTTTATCATATCTACTTATTATAGAATATTTATCTTAATTATTTAGCCCATTTTTATTTTGTGAAATTCACCTTGCTTTCTAGACTTATCTTTTTTAACCCTTTTCATGACANGATGCTGAAGCTGAAACTCTAATCCTTTGGCCACCTGATGTGAAGAACTGACTTATTGGAAAAGACCTTGATGCTAGTAAAGATTAAAGGCAGGTGGAAGAGGGGACGATACAGGATGAAATGATTGGATGGCATCACCAACTCGATGGACATGAGGTTGAGTAAGCTCCAGGAGTTGGTGATGGGAAGCCTGGCATGCTGCAGTCCATGAGCTTGCAAACGGTTGACATGACTGAGCAACTGAGCTGAACTGAAGTAATACAATCCTACACTTAAGAACAAAAGTAATGAATATTTAGCATACCTGAATGCTCAGGTTGACTTCACTTTCACTTTTCACTTTCATGCATTGGAGAAGGAAACGGTAACCCACTCCAGTGTTCTTGCCAGGAGAATCCCAGGGACGGTGGAGCCTGGTGGGCTGCCGTCTATGGAGTTGCACAGAGTCAGACATGACTGACGCAACTCAGCAGCAGCATGCTCAGATTGTGTCCAACTCTTTGTGATCCCATGGACCGTAGCCCTCCAGGCTTCTCTGTTCATGGGGTTTTCCAGGCAAAAGTACTAGAGTGTGTTGCCATTACCTCCTCCAGGTGATCATTCCAACACAACCCAGGGATCGAACTCAAGTGTCCTGTGGCTCCTGCATTGGCAGGTGGATTCTTCCCTGCTGAGCCACTTGGTATGTCCTAGTACTCATGGCTTTCTAATTATTTTATTATTATCTATGCTTTTGAGGTTTTATATATATATATATATATATAAAAGTGCATCTATATGGTGAAAGCATTATATAATGTGGTGTATCCTTTCCAACTTTGCATTCAATGATACCAGACTGATATATATATATTTATAATTATATAAATATAATTTATATATATATATATAATTACTTGTTAACTATAAAAGATACAACTCAAAAGCAGCCAAATGAAAGAGATATATAGGGCAGGTTCTGAGGAGATGGCATGTGGAGTTTCCATAACCTCTATCTCTCTGAGATCCTAAATGCATTCATCAACATGGAGCCTCCAGCTTATGTTTTGATCGTCTAGACTGAAGATTCTGCCTGCCAATGCAGGAGGTGTAGGAGACACAGGTTTGATATCTGGGTCAGGAAGATTTTGTGAGAATCAATTTGCTGTAAGAAATTTCTAATGAAGAGTAATGTATACCTTATTATTTGCAAGTTGTTTGTTATACATCCTGTATATCAGTTTATTAAACTGATATAAATTTATAATAGACCTAGATCTATATAACTATGTACATATCTGTGTTAACACATATATATGCATATTCACATATTTTCATTTATTTGTTTTCAGAAACTCAATAATTAAACATTTACCAAGATTTCTTTCTTATAAGATTTTTTCAGTTAATTTACAGGATCTGCCCTGTAAGTTTGCTATGTGACAAAATATGAGAAGAATATACTTCAGATTTTTCAGAAATTGTTGCTATATGTTGATATTTCCAAAATTGTCTCCTCTCTGTTCCCATTCATTGCCTTTGCCCCAAATTTCAGAAAATTACTCCATCTTTTCTTTATCATATCTACTTATTATAGAATATTTATCTTAATTATTTAGCCCATTTTTATTTTGTGAAATTCACCTTGCTTTCTAGACTTATCTTTTTTAACCCTTTTCATGACATCAGTGCACACTATAAATTTAATTACACATGTTGACATTCTATATGTTTGGGTCTCATCATTGAGTTTTCCTGTATTTTAGATTTTCTCTCATGAATCTAGTCTCTCAGTGTCATTAACGACCATTTCCCCTATTTGTAAGTGTTGCCTACACTATAAGCATTCATAGATATTCATCCCAATTGCAGTAGAAAAAATCAACAGTGATCTTTTGCTTGCTGAATATCATAAGCCCATCCAGGGTCTTAATGAGCTGGCTTCCTGTGGTGCTGGTTGAGTACCATTGAATACAATCACCTTGAAGTTAAAGAGTTTCTATGATGAGGCTTTTCCCTCCTTCGGTATTCATGTTCACTTTCTCTTTTTCTGTTTCCTTCATTAAGTCACTTGTCTAGGCAAATTGTCCTTAATTTTCTCCAGCCTTTACCCCCTATTCCAAGTTACTGTACTTATACTCTTATGAAACAGTGTTTTTCTTTTCTTCAAAAGCATGTGTCCTCTGTTATGGATTGAATTGTGTACCTCATCTCCATTAAACTTGTATGTTTAAGTCATAACCCTCAGGACCTCAGAATGTGACCTTATTTTGAAATAGGATCTTTGAAGAAATAGTGAGTTAAGATGAGGTCATGCTACAGTAAGGTAAGCTCCTTAAACCAGAATAACGGGTGCCTTATAAAAAGGAGAAATTTACACACACACACACACACACACACACACACACACACACACACACACACACACAGAGGTCACTATATGAACCTGAAGGCAAAGATCAGGATGCTGTGTCTACAAGTCAAGAAATAAAATCCCCAGGAAACCATCTGAAGTCAAGAGAGAGGCTTGGTACTGATTTTCCCTCAGTGAAAAGCAGGAATCAACCTTGCTGACAATCTTTTCTCATACTTCTAGCCTCCAGAACTGTGAGATAATGAAGTTCTGTTTTTTTTAGCTACACAATTTGTAGTACTTTTTAAATGGCAATGAGCAAACTAATACATCATCATACATTATATAAATATACATTTATCATGAAGATTATTTAGTTAATATCTTATTTGCACATAGCAACAAAAAATTTTTAACAGCAGAGGCTGTATCTATTTTATTTACAATTATATTTCTTATTATTGCATGGCATATAATAGATACTTAATAAAATTAATTGAATAAAAATTCTATTTCTCAACAAAGGGTTTACTGTTATAATGATTAAGAGAAATTCTGCATATAGTTTATCTATCAAATTATATGGTTACAAATTCAAGGGCTACAGGATTTCTTCTGAAACTCTATGCTTGATGTGGGCAAAGAAAGGAAGCTTCTTCATTGAGTGGGATTCATGTATCTGATGATAGGGGTCTTTTATATAAATAAAATAAATAAATATAGCCTAGATCTTTTCACCTAAGCTATATTTACTCAGTTTTGGCCATAGCAACAGAATATGTGCAAAGTCTGAGCTAGTAGTGTGTGGAATGCGATGACAGCACCATATGGGGAATTGTGTGGTGTCTGGATGACAGGACACATTTTAGTGTTTAATTTAAGAAGATCTGATTTTGACAGTAAGAGTTGAGGATTAAAAAAAGTAGCCCTAAGTGATCAATATGGACTAGAACAGTGCAATAACTAAAAAAAAAACCCAAACAGCTAGTTGTTGTATAACTCACTATTGTCTATTTTTATATACAGTGCTTTCACATGAAATAATATTTCATCCTCATGCACCTAATCTGCATTATAAATGTATATTGTCATTTTCCAGGTAAGAAATCTGTCCCATTTTTCTTTGTCTCATAATATTCACTTTGGGTAATTGTTTTATTACTGAGTTTAAAGATACTCTTTCTTAGCTATTTTTAATGGCATAGAAATATATTTAAATCATTATCACAACAGAGTTTTGGCCACAGATTGATTTATATAAATTAGAGCATATGGATTAGCATAAGGAGTAAGACAAACCAGAGTTCATTCCAGAGAAACATATGTCACTTCCTTGTTTGGTGTCACTAACATTAGATAGATAAAACAAATTTGATTACAAAATATTTTTTTCTAAATACATATATTTTTGAGCAGAATATTTTATTCATGAGTATAGTTAACACATGCATTCATATTTCTGTGCTAATTAATTGTAATTTCCCCCCATCCTCCCAGCATATCTATGTAATTATGACATCACTTGGTAAAAATACATTTACACAATTTGTAAAATAACATGTTTTAATCTTCCATTAATATACAATTTTACATATGGAAGAATGTGAATAAATTCAATTTTATACATTGAAACAAAGAATGAGAAAGTAGTTCTAGAAAGTACACACACATATAATCCACACACACACACACACTCAGAGGCGCACACCAGTACACATGAAGTTAGCCGATCTAACTGTGATGCTTTGGGAGCAAATTTGCCAAGTTTAATTCATTTTGGCAAGTTTAAATTAATTAAATTTTTGAATTTACAGCACAGTCCTTTAGGGATCTCAGTTTATGAAAGTTAATTTTCAATTCTGTAAAAATAACTTAAAACAAATTTAAGCACTCAAAGTTTTTCTCAAATACCATAAAACTTTCCATAATACATATTTTAAATACATAGGAAACTAACCATGAAGTTTAATTTTATCTATTTCTAAATGACAGATTAAATATTTAGTATTTTGGAGATGCTTCAAAATAAAAAAAATCTTTAAAAATAAAGCATCCACACTCTTAAGTATTACTAGAGATTTTCTCATATATTATTTTAAGAACTGGTATGACAAAATCAAACATTCTGTTCGGAAATGTTATTTTAGAATTTTAAAAGGGCAGAGACTAGAAAGTTAAAATTTTATTTAGGGAATCATTTAACAAAATTTAAGCATTAAGACACAAACCCCCCAGGGAAAAACTGCAAATAGAGTGAATGTCTTCTCTGTAAAGCCAAAGGCTTTTTTCTTCTCTGTATTATCCTAGAGCCAGAGAATAATAGTACCAGCGAGATGAGAATTACTGACAGTGGTCACCAAAAGAAACCCAATGTGCAAACAAAGCGAGATCATATTTGTCTCTGAACTGTCTTCCAATGAACCTTGACCCATTAAATTAAAAACTCAGAACTGGCCACAGGTTTCATGGAAAGGCCTGAACTGTTCTAAATAAAATTGGACTTTTCTATAGTTTTCGTACTGAATTTGTTGATGATAAGATACCATTTAGAAAACGCCTTAAAAATGACTGTGCCCTATATATAGATAAATGCATCAACCAAAAGACATAGACTGGCTGGGCAAATAAAAACATATGTACTTCCACTTACCACATTACTCTGCTTGAGTTGAATGTAATTTTTTTTTCTGATAGAACTCCCACAAAATTGTATTTTGTTGTATTTGTTACTTTTTTATCTCTCTTTTTTAAACTTAAATTTTGTGTGTAAATTGTATATAATTTTAAAAATATTGTTAGGTTAATCAAGTTCCTATTATTGCTTGGAATTGTAGTTTTATTTTTTGTCTGGCTATTGACTGCGAAAGCTGGTAGACGTCTTTTGCTACTGTGATTGCATGCATCCCAGTCACTGCAGTGGTGTCTCTTTGTGACCCCATGGACCATAGCCCATCAGGCTTCTCTGTCCATGGTATTCTCCAGGCAAGAATACTGGAGTAGGTTGCCATTTCCTCCGCCAAGATGTCTTCCTGACCCAGGGATTGGACCCACATTTCTTATGTCTCCTGCATTGGCAGGCAGGTTCTTTACCACTGGCGCCACCTTGGAAGCCCTAACGTAACTATTACTCACTTAATATCATTGTATCAGGATTGGTCAACAGAAAAATAATAGAATTCTGTATCACCAAAACTACCATGTAATAGAAAAACCTGTAATCACTTTTTAAAATCCAAATGATTATAAGAATTATCTTGAAATTTTTAAAAAATACCAATGCCTATGTATTTTTTTCTCCAAAGCTCCAGATATGTTTCTAATGAGCAGCCCTGTTTAAAAACAACTGGACTATATGGTGATCTTTTACTTTTATCTATTTTATTTCATTTTTTCTGTTTCATATTCAGTCCTCCAATTTCACTTAGTTTATGTTTTCCAATTTCTCCATCTCATCTTTTTTTTTTCTGAAGTTCTTTCTCAAGCCTTTATCAATCATAGTAGAAAGGCTTTTGTATACATTATATGTAAATAGTATTATAATATATATATTTCAGAAAACTTATGAGTTTTTGCCTAAAGATTTTGTGACATTTTGATTCCGCTAGACTTAGTATGAATAGGTTGCTAGATTTCTAATTAAAAAGAAAAGATAAGCAACAAAGTTTTACTGTATAACACACAGAACTATAGTCAATATGTTGTAATAACCTATAATGGAAATTAATTTCAAAAATGATATATGTGTATACATATAATTTAATCACATTGCTATGCACCTGGAACATTGTAAATCAACTATACTTCAAAAAATATACATATTTTTAAAAATGGCCATGCCCAATAACACATCAGTGACTACTAAATGGTGACAAAGTCCTTTGGTGCTCCTTTCTCATCAGATCTTGGTAATGGATTTGTAAAATGGAATGAAGCACAGTAAAAGTAATTTCTTTCTCTTTTGCCTACTAAATTTTTTTCTCAATTCAGAACCAAAGTGAGAAAATAATTTTGAATAGACTTTGTGTGACTTTCTCTGAGCCTGACAGATTATAGGTAGGAAAAAAGCTGCTGGCACCATTTACAACCTCTTTGGCTTTCATTTGGTCTTCTGCCATGCTGGTGCCAGTGGTAAAGAATCTGCCTGACATTACATCGCAGGAGACACAAGAGATGCAGGTTTAATCCCTAGGTTGAGATGATCCCCTGGAGAAGGGAATGGCAATGGGTAGTCCAGTATTTCTGCCTGGAGAATTCCATGGACAGAGGAGCCTAATGGGTTACATACAATCCATGGGAGTTGCAAAGAGTCAGACATGACTGAACTTTGGCTTTTATTTGAGCTTCTCCCAAGCTGACAGCAGGTTGAGTCAATTTATCTATGTACTTATCATTTATTGAGAGGAAGGGATCAAGAGTCTCTGAACACTGGTAAACACTTTTGGAATGGATTTTGGTGGGCCCAACCAAGATGGTTCCATGGAATCACTGACTCAATGGCCATGAGTTTGACTCAATGGCCCAGAGTTTTCTGGGAAATGGTGAAGGACAGGGAAGTCTGGCGTGCTGCAGTGCATGGGATTGCAGAGTTGGGCATGACTGAGGGACTAACACTTCAAAGTAGAGGCAAGGAAGTCAATGGAGGCCCCGGAATAAATTATCATGTTAGAGACAGCGACAGCATCCAGTAGTTTTCATTAACTAGTGAGACTGGGAGCAAAGGATGGGGAAGTGTTCCTGATCAAGTCCTGCTAGGAATGATTTTCACCCAGAACACTGCATTGTGTGAGAATGAAAACAGCGGGCAATCACAGTTGTGATGATCCTTGGGGTTCAGGCTCAGTCATAAGGCCCTGGTGTCCTCTGATGAGCTGGCTTTACCTCAAGAAATGCTTTGGTATTTGTGCCTTGTCTCTGCTATTAGAAGGCTCCCAGAAATTGTCTTGAATCTTTACATCTTCCAACTTCCACGGACATGGCATATTTGAAAGAGCTTACCCTCTGGACCCTGGCTAGGTTGCTGGGGATTCCTTCCCACACTTTTTAACAGAGCAACTAAGACAAGCTACCACCTACCATGGGTGTTAGCAGCTGGACCAGAGGACTTTTTCCAGTTGCAATGATTATCACAGGCACTGGTGATCAACAATAAAATAGATGTTAGATTCTGAATAAAGCAGAGGCAAGTTATTCATCTCAAACAGGAGAAAATATGCTAGAATTCAGAAGGACAAGAGTGGAACACTCATGTCATTAGATGAAAGTCAATATGAATGTGACATAATACATAATTTGAAGCTATTCAATTGTGCAAAAGTGTAAATGAAACACAACCCTTTCTGATGGTCAGTCTTAAAGAAAGTCAACCCTGAATACTCATTGGCAAGACTGATGCTCAAGCTGAAGCTCCAGTATTTTGGTCAACTGATGTGCACAGCCAGCTCATTGGAAAAGTCTCTGATGCTTGGAAAGATTGAAGGTAGGAGAAGAGGGTGTCAGAGGATGAGATGGCTGGGTTGCATCACTGATGCAATGGACATGAATTTGGGCAAACTCTGGGAGATGGTGAGGACAGGGAGGCCTGGCCCGCTGCAGTCCTTGGGATCAAACACAGTTAGGAGACAGATCAACAACAACTCTGATGATTAAAAAACACTGGGCATTTGGACATCCCCGTACAAGAATTTGATTTGTAATAGGTTAGATTTCTTTCATTTATCAAGTTTACATATTTATCACTCAGTTTTATACTGGCAATTTGTCAGTTTCAAAACTTATCAATTTCCTGAAGTGGTACTTTGTTGTCGCTTTTCTGTTCTTTGAGAAAGAGGTAAATGTGAATTCCTTTATTAAAAAAAAAATGTTCCTTGTAGATACTAAGTAAGAAATATTATCAACAATGGCATTTTGCCTTATGCACATATTTATCAAAATGCCATTAAGTTTACATTAAAAGAAATAATAGAGTGATTTAAAAATTAATTAATTTATTTTAATTGAAGGCTAATTACTTTAAAGTATTGCAGTGTTTTTTGCCGTACATTGACATGAATCAGCCATGGGTGTACATGTGTCCCCCATCCTGAACCCCCCTCCCACTTCCCTCCCAATCCCATCTCTCAAGGTCATCCCAGTGCACCAGCCCTGAGCTCCCTGTCTCATGCATCAAACCTGGACTGGAGATCTATTTCACTCATGGTAATATACATGTTTCAATGCTATTCTCCCAAATCATCCCACCCTTGTCTTCTCTCAGAGTCCAAAAGTCTGCTCTTTATATCTGTGTCTCTTTTGCTGTCTTGTATATAGGGTCATTGTTACCATCTTTCTAAATTCCATATATATGCATTAGTATACTGTATTGGTGTTTTTCTTTCTGACTTACTTCACTCTGTATAATAGGCTCCAGTTTCATCCACTTCATTAGAACTGATTCAAATGCATTATTTTTAATAGCTGAGTAACAGTCCATTGTATATATATACCACAGCAGAAAGTGGAATTTTAAATAAGCTTTTCTTTTTATATGAAGTTTCAGAATGTTAGATTATACTGAAAAAGTACATATGTACCAAATAATATTTTCATGGCCAGTCACCACATGACCAGTATTAAAATATAGAAAAAATATCTCCTCTTGATGGGTAGGTTGATGCTACACAATCATTTGACTTCACAATGAAAATTTTATTCTCAAAATGAAAGTATTAGATAAAATTGATACTGATGAATAATATATACTGAGCATGGCAAAGAAATATTTTAATGGAAGATCAGCACATAAATGCACATATTCACTTTATTTGTTTCAGAACATTTGCTTTCTTTGTGGAATACTTTGCTCAGTCTGGTCTGTTTCCATGTTGTTTTCTCAGTGTAATTGATCTGAGGAGTCTGGTTTGCCATCACTCTAAGAATTGGCTAGATTGGATGAACAAGAGGAAAAAAATGAAAGAGAAATGAGAGGAGAATATTGAAGTGTATGAATAGTGTACAGTGAAGTGTACAGGAAAAGGAGGAAGGTCATTATTCAGAAAGCAAACACCAGTATTTCATTAGTTTGAAGGATTTCGTTTTAACAAATCGAATTAGTTTAGTAGGCAAATAACCTCTTTGGTGGAATTTCAATACCTTTACCTAAAACAGTGTTTGAAATAATGACCTTTAATTAACTTCATTCATTTGGAAGTTTAGTTGATCAGGAAAGGCTTATTTTTCCTTGCTTTTTTTTTTTAAGTCAAAGAGTTCTTATCAAATAATCTGAAATTGACTCATCATTATCAGTTTTGATAATTTTTATCAGTTTTGTTTCTCCTAGGGACATTTGAATTTTACAGAAATCAAAACTTATATGTTGGTAGTGCGTGTTGATTCTAGATTTTTTTTTCCAGCAGTGTTCTTTCTTAATATTAGAAGTAGAATGAAGGTGTGCATTTTGGATTGTTTATGAAGAGGCAGTGATGGCATATTCTTGGTGCATATGTGCTCACTTGCTTCAGTTGTGTCTGACTTTTCACAATCCTGTGGACTATAATCCATCAGGATTCTCTGTCCATGGTATTCTCCAGGCAAGAATGATTACCAGGACCCCTCGAGGGGATCTTCCCCTCTCAGGGGTAGAACCTGTGTCTCCTGCATTGCAGGCAGATTCTTTATCCACTGAGCCACTTGTGAAGCCCAATGGAGTACTCTGGATATGGTTTATTTTCTATTCTTTGGTTCCTTTTGTATGTGATCTTACAGGTGGCTAAGAAGAGTTAGAAAATGTCTGTATACCTGGTACTGAGTGGAGATAATTGGCTTCAACTGTAATTAAAGACCTTGACTTTATAAGACATCTTCTACAGCAACAAATTTTATGGACATAGGACCTAGATAAAAATTATAAGGCTAAGGAATAAACTTTGAGTGGCTGTCATACTCAGTATATGTTCAGTCCCTAGTCAACAACTGCATACATGCATGAATAAATGAAAGAATAAAATAATATAGGCCAGTGACTTTCTGATTTCAAAATACTTCTAAACTGTTTTCATGGATAATAATCAGAACCTCAGCATAGGTTTTATTTCAAGTTAGATTTTGGAGTTCTTAAGTAAAGAGAAGAAATAATAATGTGCTGTGTGGTGTAGTGAAAAGTTAGAAGCTGGGCTAAGGGCTGAAGCCCATCAGTCTCCTCTGTCCATGGGATTGTCCAGGGAAGAACACTAGAGTTGGTTGCCAGGCCCTCCTCCGAGGGATTTTGCCTTTTAAAAGGTGGACACACAGTTGATATAAGGCCCACTCCCACTTTTGCAAGCTGGGCTTTCATGCCATCCATTCTTCCTTCTTTATTAGAGTATAATTGCTTTACAATGCTGAATTGGTCTCTTCTGTACAATTAAATAAATCAGCTATATGAACACATATATCCCCTTCCCCTTGAGCACCCATCTAGGTCATTACGGAGCACTGAGTTGAGCTCCCTGTACCTCGCAGCATGTTTCTACTAGCTAGCTATATGTATACAGTGTATATATACACAGGTAGTGCATATATGTCAGTCTCAATCTCCCATTTTCTCCCACCCTATTCTTCCCCTACCCTTGAGTCCACATATCTGTTCTCTACATCTGGGTCTCTACTCCTGCCCTGGAAATAGGTTCATCTGTACCATTTTTCTAGATTTCACATATGAGTATTAATATACGATATTTGCTTTCTTTTTCTGAATTGCTTCACTCTTTGTATGACAGACTCTATAATCTCACTACTGGGCATATACCCTAAGAACATCATAATTTAAAAGGATACACTGTTCATTGCAGCACTGTTTACAATAGCCATCCATTTTTNATCTCCCATTTTCTCCCACCCTATTCTTCCCCTACCCTTGAGTCCACATATCTGTTCTCTACATCTGGGTCTCTACTCCTGTCCTGGAAATAGGTTCATCTGTACCATTTTTCTAGATTTCACATATGTGTATTAATATATGATATTTGCTTTCTTTTTCTGACTTGCTTCACTCTTTGTATGACAGACTCTATAATCTCACTACTGGGCATATACCCTAAGAACACCATAATTTAAAAGGATACACTGTTCATTGCAGCACTGTTTACAATAGCCATCCATTTTTTTCCCTAATATTTTCTTACCTCCTCTTTTCTAGAGCTCTCCTGTGTTACTTCTCCTCATTGTTGGGCACTTGTTTCTAATTCAAGGGAACACATGACTGTTCTTTAGAGGAGTAGCAGTCCTCAAAATTTAGAAGCCTAAAAGACTGACACTGCATACAAGGAGGAAATAAGATTTGTACACTGGCTTAGAAATCAAAGTATGATTTGTGATACTTGTTTCCATGGGAAAATGTGGTCTGAGGTTCATTTAACTTCAAAGTATTTTTGGAACATGATACATTGGTGAGTTAGAGATGATTTCAAATTTCAGATTTAAACAGAAATTAATTAGTAGAAATGTCTGCAATTCTTCCTGTAGCCTAGATACAATTATAGTTGCTTTCTTTCCTAAGTATAAATTTAAAGTAAAATAAACAATACTCAATACTCTTGATTAAATCCAATTTACTCAATTTAAATGAAGAAAATAAGGTAACTAAAAGAACAGAGTCATGTGGCTTCTATAAGTAATTTTTAAAATTATATTGTTGCTATAGATGATAATAGATTTAGAGTTTTGTATATGTCTAAATAACAATTCATTAGGAGGACTGATACTGAATCAGAAGCTCCAACACTTTGGCCACCTGATGAGACTCACTGGAAACCCTGATGCTGGGAAATATTGAGAACATAAGAAGGTGACAGAGGATGAGATGGTTGGATGGCATCATCGACTCAATGAGCATGAGTTTGAGCAAACTCTGAAAGACAGTGAAGGACGGGGCAGTGTGGCCTGTTGCAGTCCATGGGTTGCAGACAGTTGGACATGACTTGGCAACTGAACAACAACAACCAATGACAACTGATGCTTGAAAGCTACACAACATAGGAAACTTTCACATTCTTGCTGAATTGCAAAACAGGGGAAAAAACTTAAACTGAAAATCAGAATATACATGCCCCCCAAAAGTAATCTATAAGTCATTTTAATTCCCCAATGTCTTAGTTTACTAAATAAAGGTTTAGGATGGTACACTGAATATTGTAGAATTATGAAGATTAAAATCATAATAAACAACAAAACTTTGGTGAAATTGATTGGAAAGGAGAACTCTAATAGCAACATTTCCTTAGTGTGAAATACAGTGATCCCTGATAGGAGAAGTTCCACTGAAGATAGTAAACTGCGTTAGAAAAACAGGGTAGAAGACCAGTAAAATGACCAGTTCTATAAGGTACATGGAAATATTTTGGTTTTCACTGAAATACAGTAATAAATAACAAAATTAAGTGAATTTCAGTGCTATTTTCTGTACTGTAAAATAATAGGAGATATGCAACCAATTTTCATTTGTTTCCTCTTGGTCAATAGGAACTTTCTGAATTTTTCTCCCCCAAAGTTTATGAATGTGTGTATGTGTGTGTTTGATAACATTCATAGTAAAAGTTTACTTTTCCTTACATTTACACCTCAGATTTGTTGGCTCAAATTTCCCATTTCATTTTATCAACAATCCAGACACAGATTAGCCTGGATACTTGAGATGAAAACACGCACACCACACACAGAGACACACAAACCCTGGATCATTTTTACTTGAACTTGTTAGCAGAAAGGGAGTGCTTTGACCCTGGACTCATAGGCAGATATTTTCCTATGAAAACTTCATTCTAGAACTTGTGACATCACCTAGTTACACACTTACTTTCTGACTTCCTCCTTTTTAACAGAGCAAAGTGTACAATCCCAAGACCCACATTTTGCTTTTCTATGTCTACCTGTCAAGTGGTAAATTTCCTAAGAAGCAGTGACTTCTGAAGCCACTAGACCAGACTGCCCCATTCCTGCATTAAGTAGACAATGGGTTCAAGTAGATTAATATTGTTACTATGGGCACAGAGGACAACCTGGGGTTCCTCTTTGCATGGCTTTCTCTTGTCCTCCAGCCTCCCACCCAGTCATATGGGGACACAGTGGATCCTGGCCACACCTGAGGGACACTGGCCCTCGAGAAAACCCCAATCTTACAAGGAGACACCTTCCACCAGTCCTTTCCTCCAGAGATATCACCATCTTTATCACCCTGGAGTGTGTAAGGAGATGGAAGTCTGTAGCTTTATGACCCTGGAATTTAAACAAATCTGCCTCTTGCCTTGTTTCTCAGCTGCTGTATCCAACTCATTGCAAATGCATGGGCTGCAGCATGCAAGGCTTCTCTGTCCATCACTGTGTCCTGGAGTTTGCTAAAATTTTTGTCCATTGAGTCAGTGATGCCACCCAACCATCTCATCTTCTGTTGCCCTCTTCTCCTCCTGCCCTCAATCTTTCCCAGCATCAGGGTCTTTCCCAACGATTCAGGCCTACACATCAGGTGGCCAAAGTATTGGAGCTTCTGCTTCAACATCAGTCCTTCCAGTGAATATTCAGGACTGATTTCCTTTAGGATTGACTGGTTTGATTTACTTGCAGTCCAAGGAACTCTCAAGAGTCTTCTCCAGCACCACAATTTGAGAGGATAAATCCTTCAGCATTCAGCCTTCTTTATGTTCCAGCTCTAACTTCTATACATGACTCCGGAAAAATTCTTAGCTTTGACTATATGGGCCTTTGTCTGAAAAGTGACGTTTCTGCTTTTTAGCATGCGGTCTGGATTCGTCATAACTTTCCATTCAAGGAGCAAGTGTTTTTTAATTTCATGGTTGCAGTCACCATCTGCAATGATTTGGATAATGTTGTCAGTGCCTTTTGCTCAGAAGATGTACTGATATGGTGGATCCTAGGTGAATTATCTGCAAACACTGTCTTTCCCCTTTGCAGAAACTTTACTCATTTTGCATTTTTTAATGTATTACAAAAACAAATTTTTGAATTTTGTTATTTTCCTAATTATTCTCTGAGGCAGCAATTCTCATGTGTTTTACTAGTTAGAACAAATGAATAAGCTAGCATTTGAGGTAAAATGATTTTGCAATTAAGAATGAATAAAGTATCTTTTCTTGATCAAAAATCTTGACTTTGATTACTTTTTCATGTTGGGGCACTGTTGGCAGGGCTTTACAGACAGAAATAAATTTGGAAGTATGCATGACTCTCTGGAAAATTCTAATATGACGGTGAGTTTATAGAAGTCATGTATATCTAAAGAACAACAACAAACAATATGTTGTTTATGTGAAATTAACAAATGCTAAGTTACTAGATACAAAGTCATATTTCCATACCTCTGTAGCACCTGAGATAAGTGTCAATTAAGTCAGGCCACCATTAAATGTGCCTTTTGATTAAATATTCTTCTCTATAGCCAGATGTCTTAGGGTGATGTGGTAGCCATGCTCCATGCTTTGCAACAGAACAACACTGGAGTGTGAGTAAGAAACATGTGTCTAGCAGTTAGTACTCACATATCCAACACAAGAGTTTAGGAGAGCTTTTGGTTGCTGAACAAGCATCTTGCAGAAAACCTGCTCATAGTGCTTTTGTCTTATAGATTCTTGAGAATTTTCACAAATGCCTAACTTCACTTACTGACAGATACCTATAGGGAAGCTAGCTCAGAATTAATACTTTGCAGAGAATCAAAAAGTCACGTGTTTCTTGTTTCAAATTTGGTAATGCAGTTGAGCAAAGCATCTTAACTTTTTCAATATTGGAAACTTGTTGTTCAGATACAAAATTACATTTGGGGCTCTGTTAAAGTTTAGTGGGGTCACTAAGTGAGTAGAGGCTGGCTCAGAGTTCTGGTTCTATCAAAAGGTGGGATCATAAATGATAACATACTTAGTGCTTTTCTAGCAGGAATCCTTGAAGAAGCACCTCTGCAGAAGTACTAAATCTAGGGGGACCTGGTGGGAGTACTGGAGGATGAACTGATCTTTGTGACGAGGACCTCATCTCTCTGAACCCTTGGAGCTTCATAAAAAGCTAAATGTTAATCCTGAATAATGTAAAGACTAGCCCTCCTTGCTCAGCGTGCATGTGTACTGGTTCTCTTCAGTTGTGTCCAATTCTTTATGATGCTATGGACTGTAGCCTACCAGACTCCTGTGTCCATGTGATTTCCCAGGCAAGAATACTGGAGTGGGTTGCCACGCCCTTCTCCTGAATCTTCCCGACCCAGGAATTGAACCAGCCTTTCCTGTATCCCCTGCATTGCAGATGGATTCTTTACTGCTGAGTCAATGGGGGAGCCCCCTAGCTCAGCAGTAGCTTCCAAAACATAAAGCCATGGGCTCATATCTGTATGACTTTGGGGGAACTGTTCTCTGTTATCCCTAAACTGAGGGTATGTGCTTAGTCATGAAGTTGTACCTGACTCTCTGCAACCCATGGACTGTAGTCCACCAGGCTCCTCTGTCCGTGGGATTCTCCAGGAAAGGATATCGAAGCGGGTAGCTGTTCCCTTCCCCAGGGGATCTTCCAGACCCGGGGATTGAATCTGCATCTCCTGTATTGCAGGCAGATTCTTTACCATCTGAGCTACATAATGCTCATCTTTTTCAAAGTTAACCAATGATGAGATTGAACACATTCATTAATGAGAAAAGTGGTTTGAAAATGTGTAACGTGGTACATAATTATTAAGTACAGTTAAGGAGGCAGTACAGTGTTCAATAAAGTCTATATATGTAAAGTCTTTACTAGAGTTTTCACATTTGGAATACTCAGTTATATTATTATGCATTCCTAAAAGGACACTGCCATTAGACGTTACAAAACAACTTCACAGTTTCCAAAATACAAGGTCATGAACCCATGTTCTTAAGGACAGTCTCATTATGCATCTGGAATAAATGTGTCAGAAGTATTCAGTTTCAATTAATATGTCAGTACCGATGTGAAGATTTCATCACAATTAACTCAAAGAAAGAATATTTTGCTTAAGATTGTTGACATGTGGTCCGCTTGAAATGAGAGCTCAGTGGCATGAACATTGTGGTTTTGTAAGGCATAACACAATCAGACTAAAATAAGCCTTGCTCAAACCACAATCTGTAAGGGTACTTGTGCTGGATTTTGCTTATTCTGGATACCACAAACTTGATTTTAATGGTTAGGGAGTTTCCACTCATTCTTAAGCAAAATGGGAGCATCAGTTCAGTTCAATTCTGTTACTCAGTCCTGTCTGACTATGACCTCATGAATCACAGTACACCACGCTTCCCTGTCCATCACCAGTTCCTGGAGTTCACCCAAACTCATGTGCATTGAGTCGATGATGCCATCCAGCCATCTCATCCTCTGTCGTTCCCTTCTCCTTGTGTCCCCAATCCCTCCCAGGATCAGAGTCTTTTCCAGTGAGTCAGCTCTTTACATGAGGTGGCCAAAGTACTGGAGTTTCAGCCTCAGCATCAGTCCTTCCAATGAACACTAAGGACTGGTCTCCTTTAGGATGGACTTGTTGGATCTCCTTGCAGTCCAAGGGACTCACAAGAGTCTTCTCCAACACCACAGTTCAAAAGCATCAATTCTTCGGCACTCAGCTTTCTTCACAGTCCAACTCTCATATACATACATGACCACTGGGAAAACCATAGCCTTGACTAGATGGACCTTTGTTGGCAAAGCAATGTCTCTGCTTTTCAATATGCTATCTAAGTTGGTTGTAACTTTCATTCCAAGCAGTAAGCCTTTTTTAATTTCATGGTTGCAATCTCCGTCTGAAGTGATTTTTGAAGCCCAAAATGAAGTCTGACCCTGTTTCCACTGTTTCCCCATCTATTTCCCATGAAGTGATGGGACCAAATGCCATGATCTTCATTTTCTGAAAGATGAGCTTTTAAGCCAACTTTTTCACTATCCTCTTTCACTTTCATCAAGAGGCTTTTTAGCTCCTCTTTACTTTCTGCTATAAGGGTGGTGTCATCTGCACATCTGAGGTTATTGATGTTTCTCCCGGCAATCTTGACTCTACCTTGTGCTTCCTCCAGCCCAGCGTTTCTCATGATGTACTCTGCATATAAGTTAAATAAGCAGGGTGACAACATACAGCCTTGACATACTCCTTTTCCTGTTTGGAACCAGTGGATGGATTCAAATCCTTGACTTACAATTCAGTAGAAACACTACATGCAGCTTCCTTGGTTACAGGTAATATACATGCAAGTGGTAGGAAGTATGTAACTAGAATACAGTGTTGTAATGATTATATCCCTCTGGTTTCAAAATTACAACTGATAGAGGCCCCATTTTCTGGATTAGGGGCAAGTCTGGAATTTCTCTAGTGAAATTCCCACTGACTGAATTGGTGAGATACTGCAGGGATTTATTTATTCGATACCATTCCAGCATCCGAGTTCTATTTAAAGACTAACTAGAGAGCTCCTCCATGCTCAAGGGAGACCACGTGTTTGTCTGTTTGTGCTCTCATTGCTGTCCTGATGCATTCCTCCTGCAAGCTGTCGCCATGCCGTCCAGGTGTGGGAACCACATGCCCAGGTTGGCACAGACCCTGCCTGCCTGGAAGGTGGAGGGACTCTTGCTTGGACTTCTTCAGCCAGGGACACTTGTTGATATTCACGTGCTCAAACCTTTCCCCAGAAGCACAGTTTCTTAGCCAGGATGGACCATCCAGTCTGGGCTCCCAGCACTGGCTGTTCATTTTCCCAAGAGCAGCTCTGGCAGGAAAGTGATGTCACAGCCCTGATCTCCCCTCCCGCGTGAAATTCCCTTTGGGGGCCTTTGATGTCCTTTTCTGCCAGCGTGGTTGGGATGATCTCAGTCTATCAGAGTCTGTTCTCATCTTTAACGATATGTTATTAAAACTTGGTCCTAGTTCAGGAACAATAATAAAAGCTTCAACTCCTGACAAAATACAAATTTTCCATTTATAAATCTAACTTTTAAGCATAGATGAAAGATATTGCTCTTGAATATTTTTATATGCTGGATTTCATTAAGGAGATTTTGAGGGATTTGTGGGGGTGATGGAGGTATGAGACCATGAAGGGCAATTTCCCAACATGCAGGAAAAGTCACAATTACTTTCATCATTAGTCAGGTAATTTTCTAAGGGTAGATAAAAGATTCTGTTTTAAAATAACAAGAGTCCTGGAAATCTCATCTAAGGAACTGGAAATAACTTGTCAGTAGTTTTCGTTTCTTTATGCTCTCAATTCATTTTTAGTAACAGTGGAAGCAATTTGAAATGAAATACAACCCTTAAAGCAAATGAAGCAGAAATGAATGCCAGCAGCAAATGGCAAGAAGAAGTATAGTTCAGTGTGTTCTTCAGAAATCCTGTCCCTTGGAACTAAGTGTTGAAAGTTTCTTATTCTTATTTTTTGAAATTTTATAATCATGAAGCTACCCATTGATATTAAAACTAGTTCTATCACACTACGTTCATTTGTCCTCTTAATAGAACAAATTTGGCCTCAAGTAGATCTGTTCAGTTCAGTTCAATTAAGTCACTCAGTCGTGTCCGACTCTTTGCGACCCCATGAATCGCAGCACACGCCAGGCCTCCAACTCCCTCCCTGAGATATTTTGTTTCCTTAAAGTGAAAAAAAAAATCCTCCTTTTTTATTTATGAGGATTAAAGACAAAGTATCCGAAGCAGGACCTTTCCTTGGTGGCTCAGAGGTTAAAGCGTCTGCCTCCAATGCGGGAGACCTGGGTTCGATTCCTGGGTCGGGAAGATCCCCTGGAGAAAGAAATGGCAACCCACTCCAGTATTCTTGCCTGGAGAATCCCATGGACTGAGGAGCCTGGTGGGTTGCAGTCCATGGGGTTACAAAGAGTCGGACACGACTGAGTGACTTTACTTACTTACTTAACACATGGCAGCAGCTATGATTGGGTTTCCCTGGTGGTTCAGAAGGTTAAGAATCTGCCTGCAATGCAAGAGACATGGATTTGATCCCAGGGTTGGGGACATCCCCTGGAGAAGGGAATGGCTACTCACTCCAGTATTCTTGTCTGGAAAATTCCAAGAGTTGGACATGAATGAGCGACTAACACACACATGCAGCAAGTATAATTATTAAATCTGATATTAGCAAAATAATAATAATTTTTCCAATCTTCGAAGTATTAGCTATTTCTAGCCTTTATAATAAATGTTTCTTAACAGTTTTTCAGTCCAAGTATCCAAAGTTGCTAGAAACAAAGATATTTGACAATATGGGGCTTTTAAAGAAGTATTAGCTATTTCTAGCCTTTATAATAAATGTTTAACAGTTTTTCAGTCCAAGTATCCAAAGTTGCTAGAAACAAAGATATTTGACAATATGGGGCTTTTTAAAGAAGTATTAGTGGTAAAGAACTTGCTTGCCAATGCAGGAGATGTGGGCTCAGTCTCTGGGTCAGGAAGATCTCCTGAAGGAGGAAACGGCAACCCACTCTAGTATTCTTGCCTGGTAAATTCCATGGACAGAGGAGCCTAGTGGGCTACAGTATATGGAATTGCAAAGAGTCAGACATGACTTAGCAACTAACACACACACACATAATCATAATCAAAACAGGAAACAAAGCCATCTGGCAATAAAAAAGATGTTCTCAGCCTATGTGATAATCACATGAACTGCAGAGTAAATTAAAATGAAATAACTTTTAGAGTCCGTGTTTATAATGAAACTAGGCAGTTCATCTTAGGGAAATATTGAAGTAGTTTGTGAANAATTCCATGGACAGAGGAGCCTAGTGGGCTACAGTATATGGAATTGCAAAGAGTCAGACATGACTTAGCAACTAACACACATACACACATAATCATAATCAAAACAGGAAACAAAGCCATCTGGCAGTAAAAAGGATGTTCTCAGCCTATGTGATAATCACATGAACTGCAGAGTAAATTAAAATGAAATAACTTTTAGAGTCCGTGTTTACAATGAAACTAGGCAGTTCATCTTAGGGAAATATTGAAGTAGTTTGTGAGGAACAATGCTTACAGTTAGGAAGAAGTTCAGTGTCTGGCATCTTCAGTTTCTATTGCCTGCCTTCTTCTAAACCACTGCTTGTGTCTTTTCTTTGTAGCTAAACCTAAGTATTTTTCTTTGAAATCTATTTTCTGGTCAATTGTGCCTTTGTCTCCAAAGGACTTCCATAGACCCTCCTCTAATGGGTATTTTAACAAATCAGGAAACATTTATTTGAAATATTCTGTGTAATCTACATTGCTCTGAGTTCTAAGATATGTACAGGAATAAAACTTGGCCTCTTCTTTAAAGAAATTGGAGATGTCAAGAAAATAAATGATCTTTTCATAATAATACAATTTCATAAGAATATGGTCTCTTGGATATGGAGGGAGAAAGTCAGTAAATGTTTCTTGGAGGAAAGTGAAGTTATCTCAGACTTTATGAATAAAAAGATCACAAGAAAGAGAAGTATAAGGCTGGAGTCCCCAGAACCGGGGACAGCATAAACAAAATTACAGAAGCAGGTATGGGAGTGATGCGCAAACTCTAAAAATAGAGTTTGAGAAGAATTAGGTTAGGAGCAGGTAGGAGAAGAGGTATAAGAAGAAAAAGGTAGGAGCAGGAGATAAAGCTAGAAAGATCTATAGATGCCTCCTGTATATGAGGCTAAAGTGGTTTGACTTAATCTCAAAGTCAATGGAGAGCATTAGGAAGGAAACTGTAAATAACGAATGACATTGTGCTGAGATTTGCCTTGAGCAAGCATCACTGAGATTATATGGTCCTTATCCAAATATTAAACCTTCAGCATGTTCATGGAGACAGAATGTTTGTAGGAAGAAAACAGTTAAGTTTCCCTGGGAAAGAACCCTATAACATGACAAGAATATCCAGGAAACCTCTTCAATTCAGTTCAGTCACTCAGTTGTGTCTGACTCTTTGCAACCCCGTGAATCGCAGCACGCCAGGCCTCCCTGTCCATCACCAACTCCTGGAGTCCACCCAAAACCATGTCCATTGAGTCAATGATGTTAGCCAACCATCTCATCCTCTCTCATCCCCTTCTTCTCCTGCCCTCAATCTTTCCCAGCATCTGGGTCTTTTCCAGTGAGTCAGCTCTTCGTATCAGGTGGCCAAAGTATTCTTCCCCAAAATGAGTTTTGTTCATTTGCATAGATGGTGACTAGTGTGGGAAACACCCAGGCTTTTCAGAAGTGACTGGTGTTGCCTCTGAAGTGACCTTAATATCTCAGGACTCAGAATATCAGGAGATCAATATAGCTTTGACTGGAGTCCAAACTTCAAAAAGCCAACTGGGACCCTAACCATATCTTAAGCATACCAAGTTCATAAGGTACTATAAGAGGCAGAAGTTCTTCACACCAAGAACCTTCTCAATGATCAACATTTAAATTACTTTCTTGTAAATCCTCTAAACCATCTTCTCTAACTGGTTATCTCATGTATAAATCTGTGCCACATGCACTCTCATCATCGTCTCTTATACACATCTAGATGTGTATAAGAGACAGCTTGAAATGAGAGCTCAGTGGCATGAACATTGTGGTTTTGTAAGGCATAACACAATCAGACTAAAATAAGCCTTGCTCAAACCACAATCTGTAAGGGTACTTGTGCTGGATTTTGCTTATTCTGGATACCACAAACTTGATTTTAATGGTTAGGGAGCAAAATGGGAGCATCAGTTCAGTTCAATTCTGTCACTCAGTCCTGTCTGACTCTTTATGACCTCATGAATCACAGTACACCACGCTTCCCCGTCCATCACCAGTTCCTGGAGTTCACCCAAACTCATGTGCATTGAGTCGATGATGCCATCCAGCCATCTCATCCTCTGTCGTTCCCTTCTCCTTGTGTCCCCAATCCCTCCCAGGATCAGAGTCTTTTCCAGTGAGTCAGCTCTTTACATGAGGTGGCCAAAGTACTGGAGTTTCAGCCTCAGCATCAGTCCTTCCAATGAACACTAAGGACTGGTCTCCTTTAGGATGGACTTGTTGGATCTCCTTGCAGTCCAAGGGACTCACAAGAGTCTTCTCCAACACCACAGTTCAAAAGCATCAATTCTTCGGCGCTCAGCTTTCTTCACAGTCCAACTCTCATATACATACATGACCACTGGGAAAACCATAGCCTTGACTAGATGGACCTTTGTTGGCAAAGCAATGTCTCTGCTTTTCAATATGCTATCTAAGTTGGTTGTAACTTTCATTCCAAGCAGTAAGCCTTTTTTAATTTCATGGTTGCAATCTCCGTCTGAAGTGATTTTTGAAGCCCAAAATGAAGTCTGACCCTGTTTCCACTGTTTCCCCATCTATTTCCCATGAAGTGATGGGACCAAATGCCATGATCTTCATTTTCTGAAAGATGAGCTTTTAAGCCAACTTTTTCACTATCCTCTTTCACTTTCATCAAGAGGCTTTTTAGCTCCTCTTTACTTTCTGCTATAAGGGTGGTGTCATCTGCACATCTGAGGTTATTGATGTTTCTCCTGGCAATCTTGACTCTAGCTTGTGCTTCCTCCAGCCCAGCGTTTCTCATGATGTACTCTGCATATAAGTTAAATAAGCAGGGTGACAACATACAGCCTTGACATACTCCTTTTCCTGTTTGGAACCAGTGGATGGATTCAAATCCTTGACTTACAATTCAGTAGAAACACTACATGCAGCTTCCTTGGTTACAGGTAATATACATGCAAGTGGTAGGAAGTATGTAACTAGAATACAGTGTTGTAATGATTATATCCCTCTGGTTTCAAAATTACAACTGATAGAGGCCCCATTTTCTGGATTAGGGGCAAGTCTGGAATTTCTCTAGTGAAATTCCCACTGACTGAATTGGTGAGATACTGCAGGGATTTATTTATTCGATACCATTCCAGCATCCGAGTTCTATTTAAAGACTAACTAGAGAGCTCCTCCATGCTCAAGGGAGACCACGTGTTTGTCTGTTTGTGCTCTCATTGCTGTCCTGATGCATTCCTCCTGCAAGCTGTCGCCATGCCGTCCAGGTGTGGGAACCACATGCCCAGGTTGGCACAGACCCTGCCTGCCTGGAAGGTGGAGGGACTCTTGCTTGGACTTCTTCAGCCAGGGACACTTGTTGATATTCACGTGCTCAAACCTTTCCCCAGAAGCACAGTTTCTTAGCCAGGATGGACCATCCAGTCTGGGCTCCCAGCACTGGCTGTTCATTTTCCCAAGAGCAGCTCTGGCAGGAAAGTGATGTCACAGCCCTGATCTCCCCTCCCGCATGAAATTCCCTTTGGGGGCCTTTGATGTCCTTTTCTGCCAGCGTGGTTGGGATGATCTCAGTCTATCAGAGTCTGTTCTCATCTTTAACGATATGTTATTAAAACTTGGTCCTAGTTCAGGAACAATAATAAAAGCTTCAACTCCTGACAAAATACAAATTTTCCATTTATAAATCTAACTTTTAAGCATAGATGAAAGATATTGCTCTTGAATATTTTTATATGCTGGATTTCATTAAGGAGATTTTGAGGGATTTGTGGGGGTGATGGAGGTATGAGACCATGAAGGGCAATTTCCCAACATGCAGGAAAAGTCACAATTACTTTCATCATTAGTCAGGTAATTTTCTAAGGGTAGATAAAAGATTCTGTTTTAAAATAACAAGAGTCCTGGAAATCTCATCTAAGGAACTGGAAATAACTTGTCAGTAGTTTTCGTTTCTTTATGCTCTCAATTCATTTTTAGTAACAGTGGAAGCAATTTGAAATGAAATACAACCCTTAAAGCAAATGAAGCAGAAATGAATGCCAGCAGCAAATGGCAAGAAGAAGTATAGTTCAGTGTGTTCTTCAGTAATCCTGTCCCTTGGAACTAAGTGTTGAAAGTTTCTTATTCTTATTTTTTGAAATTTTATAATCATGAAGCTACCCATTGATATTAAAACTAGTTCTATCACACTACGTTCATTTGTCCTCTTAATAGAACAAATTTGGCCTCAAGTAGATCTGTTCAGTTCAGTTCAATTAAGTCACTCAGTCGTGTCCGACTCTTTGTGACCCCATGAATCGCAGCACACGCCAGGCCTCCAACTCCCTCCCTGAGATATTTTGTTTCCTTAAAGTGAAAAAAAAAATCCTCCTTTTTTATTTATGAGGATTAAAGACAAAGTATCCGAAGCAGGACCTTTCCTTGGTGGCTCAGAGGTTAAAGCGTCTGCCTCCAATGCGGGAGACCTGGGTTCGATTCCTGGGTCGGGAAGATCCCCTGGAGAAAGAAATGGCAACCCACTCCAGTATTCTTGCCTGGAGAATCCCATGGACTGAGGAGCCTGGTGGGTTGCAGTCCATGGGGTTACAAAGAGTCGGACACGACTGAGTGACTTTACTTACTTACTTAACACATGGCAGCAGCTATGATTGGGTTTCCCTGGTGGTTCAGAAGGTTAAGAATCTGCCTGCAATGCAAGAGACATGGATTTGATCCCAGGGTTGGGGACATCCCCTGGAGAAGGGAATGGCTACTCACTCCAGTATTCTTGTCTGGAAAATTCCAAGAGTTGGACATGAATGAGTGACTAACACACACATGCAGCAAGTATAATTATTAAATCTGATATTAGCAAAATAATAATAATTTTTTCAATCTTCGAAGTATTAGCTATTTCTAGCCTTTATAATAAATGTTTCTTAACAGTTTTTCAGTCCAAGTATCCAAAGTTGCTAGAAACAAAGATATTTGACAATATGGGGCTTTTAAAGAAGTATTAGCTATTTCTAGCCTTTATAATAAATGTTTAACAGTTTTTCAGTCCAAGTATCCAAAGTTGCTAGAAACAAAGATATTTGACAATATGGGGCTTTTTAAAGAAGTATTAGTGGTAAAGAACTTGCTTGCCAATGCAGGAGATGTGGGCTCAGTCTCTGGGTCAGGAAGATCTCCTGAAGGAGGAAACGGCAACCCACTCTAGTATTCTTGCCTGGTAAATTCCATGGACAGAGGAGCCTAGTGGGCTACAGTATATGGAATTGCAAAGAGTCAGACATGACTTAGCAACTAACACACATACACACATAATCATAATCAAAACAGGAAACAAAGCCATCTGGCAGTAAAAAGGATGTTCTCAGCCTATGTGATAATCACATGAACTGCAGAGTAAATTAAAATGAAATAACTTTTAGAGTCCGTGTTTACAATGAAACTAGGCAGTTCATCTTAGGGAAATATTGAAGTAGTTTGTGAGGAACAATGCTTACAGTTAGGAAGAAGTTCAGTGTCTGGCATCTTCAGTTTCTATTGCCTGCCTTCTTCTAAACCACTGCTTGTGTCTTTTCTTTGTAGCTAAACCTAAGTATTTTTCTTTGAAATCTATTTTCTGGTCAATTGTGCCTTTGTCTCCAAAGGACTTCCATAGACCCTCCTCTAATGGGTATTTTAACAAATCAGGAAACATTTATTTGAAATATTCTGTGTAATCTACATTGCTCTGAGTTCTAAGATATGTACAGGAATAAAACTTGGCCTCTTCTTTAAAGAAATTGGAGATGTCAAGAAAATAAATGATCTTTTCATAATAATACAATTTCATAAGAATATGGTCTCTTGGATATGGAGGGAGAAAGTCAGTAAATGTTTCTTGGAGGAAAGTGAAGTTATCTCAGACTTTATGAATAAAAAGATCACAAGAAAGAGAAGTATAAGGCTGGAGTCCCCAGAACCGGGGACAGCATAAACAAAATTACAGAAGCAGGTATGGGAGTGATGCGCAAACTCTAAAAATAGAGTTTGAGAAGAATTAGGTTAGGAGCAGGTAGGAGAAGAGGTATAAGAAGAAAAAGGTAGGAGCAGGAGATAAAGCTAGAAAGATCTATAGATGCCTCCTGTATATGAGGCTAAAGTGGTTTGACTTAATCTCAAAGTCAATGGAGAGCATTAGGAAGGAAACTGTAAATAACGAATGACATTGTGCTGAGATTTGCCTTGAGCAAGCATCACTGAGATTATATGGTCCTTATCCAAATATTAAACCTTCAGCATGTTCATGGAGACAGAATGTTTGTAGGAAGAAAACAGTTAAGTTTCCCTGGGAAAGAACCCTATAACATGACAAGAATATCCAGGAAACCTCTTCAATTCAGTTCAGTCACTCAGTTGTGTCTGACTCTTTGCAACCCCGTGAATCGCAGCACGCCAGGCCTCCCTGTCCATCACCAACTCCTGGAGTCCACCCAAAACCATGTCCATTGAGTCAATGATGTTAGCCAACCATCTCATCCTCTCTCATCCCCTTCTTCTCCTGCCCTCAATCTTTCCCAGCATCTGGGTCTTTTCCAGTGAGTCAGCTCTTCGTATCAGGTGGCCAAAGTATTCTTCCCCAAAATGAGTTTTGTTCATTTGCATAGATGGTGACTAGTGTGGGAAACACCCAGGCTTTTCAGAAGTGACTGGTGTTGCCTCTGAAGTGACCTTAATATCTCAGGACTCAGAATATCAGGAGATCAATATAGCTTTGACTGGAGTCCAAACTTCAAAAAGCCAACTGGGACCCTAACCATATCTTAAGCATACCAAGTTCATAAGGTACTATAAGAGGCAGAAGTTCTTCACACCAAGAACCTTCTCAATGATCAACATTTAAATTACTTTCTTGTAAATCCTCTAAACCATCTTCTCTAACTGGTTATCTCATGTATAAATCTGTGCCACATGCACTCTCATCATCATCGTTGATGAACCCAACACCTATCTTTCCTGAGTTGGCGTCTGTGAAATGGAGTAGCTATTGGAAAAATCAGCCACACTCATACACACACAAATCAGACTTATGTCAATATATAGTAGTGTTTAACACTGTATTTCTTTAGATGATTTGCTTTTTATATTACTCACAGCAACAACTTCAAATCATTTCTGGTCTTCAAAATTTCAAATGATTCCTTGTAATCTGCACTTTCTGCAAAGAGAAGCTTGTCTTCTTGAATAACTAAATAAAAGCCACCAGATTGGAATCCCCTCAATTTTCCACCAAAAATATGAAAGTCAAAGTGTATCTATAATCACCCACTTCTTTCACTTTGCAACACAGAAAGTGTCTTTCATGTTTCAAAGGATAATGTTTTCCACTTATGACGTGGAGTTTAATTCCCAGAAAGCTTACACTCACAGTGATCTCTCTCTCATATGTTCTCCACTTTTTTCCTCCTTTCAGACCCTGCTTGAGTCCCTTTCAGAACAGGAATATTTCCCTGCACTCTGTACTGTCCTCAGGCTGCGCTATCTCTGAACCCCATCTCCTTCTCTTCATAGCTACAGTATAAAAGGGGGTTTTCATAAGAGGAATGAGATGCAAACATTTGAAAAAAGGAATAAAGAAGACATAGACCAGCCTTCTCAACCCACAGAGTACATGAGGTATGAGAAAATGAACAGTTTTACTTGAGAATGAGTCAATAGAAGATTCATGTTCAGCAGAAAGTCAGGTTTTCATGAAATCAGAACGTTGAGATAACATTGAGGAAAGAGTCTGAGGATTTTATTGTCTTGCAAGACACATTTTAGTGGAAAAAAATATTTAGCAAGTGGGAAAAAAGTGAGAGAAAATGAGAATACATGATGAATTTATCTTAGGTCAAGAGAGCGCAGTGAGTTACTGTCATGAGATTCGCAGAGCCGTGTTTCCTAAAGAGAAAATTCAAGTACACTCAGGTTAAAACATACATTCTCAGTTTTCACCTCAGGTCTATTATCCAGATGTGGAAATTTGACTTTTAAACAAGTGCTAGGAGTAGTTTTTAGGATGAGATAAATATGAAAACTGTAGTTTTAGTGTGTGTGTGTGTGTTTATGAGTATGGCTCCTGGTATTTTTAATACCAGCTGTTAAAAAAAAATTAAGGACTTGGAGAATCTGAGTTCTAAGAGTTTCTTGAAAAGTGAAGTCACTCAGTCATGTCTGACTCTTTGTGACCCCACAGACTGTAGCCTACCAGGCTTCTCAGTCCATGGGATTTTCCAGGCAACAGTACTGGAGTGGGTTGTCATTTCCTTCTCCAGGGAATCTTCCTGGCCCAGGGATCAAACCTAGGTCTCCTGCATTGTAGGCAGATGCTTTTACCATCTGAGCCAGGGAAGCCCCCATAGATTCTTGGGCCACACAGAATCACCTGTGACTCGGGCACTTGGCAATTTTTCTTTGAGGTGTAGTGCCTCAGAGGTTCCTTCTGATCACCTAACTGGCATCTTTGGTTGGTGTAGTAAAAAAGGTGCAATGAGGCAAGTGAGTCTGAAGTTCTAATTGTATGATGACAATGCTTTAAAGGTCTGGAGCTTCAGAAACTTTCAGGAATTTCAGTCCAGCAGTGGGGTTCACAGGGAGCATCATATTTTTGTCACATCTGAGTAGAAGGCTTTCATCATGTTCAGGCAAAACATTGTTATAAGGACAAATTAGGGCCATGGTAATGGGAAGATGAGGGACAGAGTCAAGAAATATTTGAGAGGAGTTTGTAATTGATTATAAGGAGAGGCAAAAAGACACAAGATTTTTCTGCCTTGGGAGGCTAGGTAATTAGTGACACCATTGGCATCTCGAAAAGTGGTGCAGATGAACTTACTCACAAAGCAGAAACAGAGGCAGAGATTGATGGGTGCCAAGGGGGAGGGGTGGGGTGAACAGGGAGCTTGGGGTTGACATGCATATATATCACTGATGCTATGTATAAAATAGATAACTAATGAGAACCTATTTTATAGCTCTGTGGTGATGTAACTGGGAAGGAAATCTTGAAAAGGGTATACATGATGTATACTTATAACTGACTCACCTTGCTGTATAGTCAAACTAACACAACCCTGTAAAACAACTACACTCTAATCAAAGGTTTTTTAAAAGGGGGTCAGATTACAGGAAAAATCTGTACTAACAAAAATTCTTGGGTTGTAAATTTTTCTTTAGAGTACTGAGGAGCCTAAATTAGGGAGCAGAGTCAGTATCATGATATTTATCCATTGTTGTAACGTAAGGAAACACCTGCAAATTAGATGAGGTTTCTTGTGGGGAGAAATTAAGGTAATGAACAGTGGGGTCTAGACTGAATGAAGCATGAAGTGACAATAAAAGGACGCTTGTATAGGGATAAAAAAGGATAAATTTAAAAATCTTTTCCCTTTATTTTTATATTTTAAATTTTTTTGATAGACTCATGGTGTTTAAAAAAAATGNAGCCTAAATTAGGGAGCAGAGTCAGTATCATGATATTTATCCATTGTTGTAACGTAAGGAAACACCTGCAAATTAGATGAGATTTCTTGTGGGGAGAAATTAAGGTAATGAACAGTGGGGTCTAGACTGAATGAAGAATGAAGTGACAATAAAAGGACGCTCGTATAGGGATAGAAAAGGATAAATTTAAAAATCTTTTCCCTTTATTTTTATATTTTAAATTTTTTTGATAGACTCATAGTGTTTAAAAAAAATGCAAAATCTTTTCAACTCTTTCATCCAATTTGATATCCAAATGTGAAAACATAAGCATTTATGGATTTTTAGAGTCTGCTCTCCTAAATTCAACCTATATTCTTATGGGAGACATTTGTCCTTCCATGCCTTAGAGTCATCCCCAAATCCACTACTGGTATTAGCGAATTGGCTCAGAGAATTAATCAGGTGGTTACAAACCTTGCCATCTGCTTTGAGCCTTCTCTCCAGTCTGGTCTCCTGGATTTCTCTGCCCTTGGCATCCTTACTTGGAAGCTGTCTCTCTGCTCAGCCTTAACAGGTTGATTACCTATTTGGACAGTGTTCTATTCTTTGGACAGTCGCTCCACCATGTGCTGCTTCTCAAATTACTCTGATGGTAACTGTGACCAGCAGAGAGTGGTGGCCTACCTTTCAACATCAGCTCCCAGGNTAATCAGGTGGTTACAAACCTTGCCATCTGCTTTGAGCCTTCTCTCCAGTCTGGTCTCCTGGATTTCTCTGCCCTTGGCATGCTTACTTGGAAGCTTTCTCTCTGCTCAGCCTTAGCAGGTTGATTACCTATTTGGACAGTGTTCTATTCTTTGGACAGTCGCTCCACCATGTGCTGCTTCTCAAATTACTCTCATGGTAACTGTGACCAGCAGAGAGTGGTGGCCTACCTTTCAACATCAGCTCCCAGAGCACTAACTGTGCTTGCTTTAAGCGGGGGTGGGGAGTGCTGAAATATCATGGTATGGTCTTTTTCTTTTTTAACATCTTTTTTTTTTTTTTTAAATGCAGACCATGTCTTTAAAGTCTTTATTGAATTTGTTACAATGTTGCTTCTGTCTTATGCTTTGTTGTCTTGGCCAAGAGGCATGTTCCATCTTAGCTCCCCAACCAGGGTTGGAACCTGCAACCCCTGCATTGGAAGGTGAAGTCCTAACCACTGCACCACCAGGGAAGTCCCATGGTTTGGTCTTAGGTTAAACAAATTATTTTTTGTTCCAAGTTTCTCATGAAAGTTGAAACATAATATGTTGGTGATATCTTATAATATCTAGGATCATATAATGATAAAGTATGAATGCTACAGGGTTTCCCTGGTGGCTCAGTGGTAAAGAATCTGCTTGTCAAAGTAGAAGATGTGAGTTTGATCTCTGGGCTGGGATGATCCCTTGGAGAAGGAAATGGCAACCCATTCCAGTACTGGGAAATCCCATGGACAGTGGAGCCTGGTGGGCTACCATCCATGGGGTTGTAAAAGAGCTGGACATGACTTAGCAACTAAACAACAACAAATAAACACTAGAATGCTAAAGGGATATAAGTATTAAGCATTTATAATACTTGAAAATCAACATAGCTATTTAGTTATATGAAATGTAGCTTCTTCCAGAAGAGAACTTACTGAGGTTGAACCTCCCATATTTTATATACAGTTCATCTGTGATTTATCCTAAGTGCTTCTGTATATTGAATAATCAATCATTGTACTCACTGCAATGTAAGAGTGTGCCTGGGTAGGATTATCATTATTTGGGGGAATCTATTGGGTTTTGGGTAAATTTGAAAGTAGGAAACAACTAAGTTTTGACAGGTGGAGTTTTGTAGAGGGGCCAGTTGCAGAACTGATTATGTTTTCTTTTTTTAAAAAAATGGTGCATTTGTCTTACCAGATATTGCATCCAATACAGAAGTTCCAATGAGCATGCTAGTGCTCCATATTGCTGTGTAAAGAATACTAGGGATACCATTCTTCATTTATCACAGATGTTTGGATAAGCATTATTTTATAATGGAAGCACTACAGCATTTGGAGTCACAAACATCTGGAATTTGTTTCTTCCTCTGTCAATAACTCATGCTCTCGCCTTGATAGAATATACCATTTTCAGGTCTCTAGTTTCTATGCATTGGAGAAGGAAATGGCAACTCGCTCCAATGTTCTTGTTTGGAGGAGGGATGGAGGAGCCTGGTGGGCTGCCGTCTATGGGGTCACACAGAGTTGGACATGACTGAAGCGACTTAGCAGCAGCAGCAGCAGCAGCAGCAGTTTCTATATCTGTCTTTAGAAATAATAAATTTGGGCTGTTGCTCTCATTTTTAAAGTAGATGCAGTCCTTTGCATTAAGATATAGTCAAAAGTAAAATCGACTATGGCATTTTAGTTTCATACTAATGGTAACTATACATAAAATTTGCAGAAGGATTCATCTCCTATAACTTGTCTTTCAATAATATTTGAGTGAAGAGAAACTTTTGATAATGTAGCTAGGGGCATGCCAACACTTCTATCTTTATGTGTTTTCTGGCTTTTGTTTCACATGTGAAAGTGATGAAAATTCTTTATGATACCAGCATGTAGTAGACGCTAACAGTGGAAGCAAACTCCAGTGCTGTCAGCATTATGGAAGAAATGAGGGTTGAATGTATCAGAAATTCTCCAACTATATTCTTTCAAATTCTAGTTAGTTGTGGTTATTGCCTCACAATGAGAAACTTTTCATTAAATCAGCATGTTGCTAAGTCACTTCAGTCGTGTCCAACTCTGTGTGACCCCATAGATGGCAGCCCACCAGGCTCCCCCGTCCCTGGAATTTTCCAGGCAAGAACACTGGAGTGGGTTGCCATTTACTTAAATCAGCATAGTTGTTACAATCTATTTAAGACAAATTAATTTGAAATCTATTTATTTCTCTTTCATTAATATCATCGGAGGGAGGATACCTATAGAAAGAGTCACTCAATTGTTGCAAAAGAATTTTGTTCAGTTAACTGTTTGCATATTTATTTTTAGAAATATATTTTTAATGTGAAATGGAATAAGACAATTTTCCTTCTCATATTGTTTCATCCAAGATAAGAATTTTCTATTAAAACATTGGTCATGTGTTCATCCCAGCAGCATGTGAAGTTCATTTAGCTACTTTGATATTTCTAACTCTTTCTTCTAGGCTGAAGATACACTATTTTAAATCATCTCATATATGTCTTTGGTTGCAAAAGAACAAATATGACACAGAGTTTTTAAAAATTCAAATATCTGACTGTGGAAGGTAAATCAACTTTTCTGTAAAAAAAAAAAATACAGGGTACCCATGATCACTTTCTTTATAATAATTAAGGAATGGAGAAAGATGTAATGATTTAAGGAAGTTTATTGCACTCACAACTGTGGTCAACAAATTCTTCAATTTGAAGGAGAACCTTTCTAGAAAGTTTCTAAAACAATTGAGCATACACTGTAATTCTGCTATGTGTGCCATTTTCCTTTAACTGGGCAACATTTTTTTTTTCCAAGCTGCCTCATCAGTAGAACTAAGTAGGACTAACTAAGTTTTCCTCTCTGATTCCATAAGAAATCTCTGACAACAAAGTGCACAAAAGTCACTTCAGTGGTCCACAAAATGCTAACTCTTCTATACTACTATAAAAAAATGCAAGTGACTTTAACCCCAACATCAGTAAATCTAAGAAGATGCTACTGCTAAGTCACTTCAGTTGTGTCCGACTCTGTGTGACCCCAGACACAGCAGCTCACCAGATTCCCCCATCCCTGGGATTCTTCAGGCATGAGCACTGGAGTGGGTTGCCATTTCCTTCTCCAATATATGAAAGTGAAAAATGAAAGTGAAGTTGCTCAGTCGTGTCCGACTCTTAGCGACCCCATGGACTGCAGCCCACCAGGCTCCTCCATCCAAAGGGTTTTCCAGGCAAGAGTACTGGAGTAGAGTGCCATTGCCTTCTCCTCTAAGAAGATGGGTGCCCATTAGAAAGAAGAGTGCTAACACTGTTATCTCCTATTCAATGAGGTAAATTTCTGTCACAGGCTTCAGACTAGTTCTGGTAATAAGATTAAGGAAAATATGTTCGTTTTTGCATTTGACTCCAATACTTTGGGCTTCTCCAATGGCTTAGTGGTTAGAGAATTCACCTGCAATACAGGAGACATAGGAGATGCAGGTTCAATCCTGGGGTTGGAACATCCCCTGGAGAAGGAAGTGGGAATGTACTCCAGTATCCTTGCTTGAAAAATCCCATGGGCAGAGGCACCTTGGTGGGCTACAGTCCAAAGGGTTCCAAAGAGTCAGAGGCTAAGAACACACACACACACACACACACACACACACACACACACACAC
>SJYW01048155.1:6231-20784 GCA_006410735.1 Raphicerus campestris | reverse complement strand
TATAACTTCATGGTACCAAAAAATATTTTTTAAAAGTTGCAGCTATAAATTTACTTTTGTTCCTTTCAATGTACATGGATATGAAGCTGGATTTATTAACTATATATATATTTGCATAGTGTCATGGATTTAAACAAGAACTGGTCTCTGGACTCCATATGTTCAGAAGGGCTCTGTGCTACATTAAAATCTATGATAAAGGAATTAATTTTTTGTGAATTGCAATTTTTATAACATATTTATTTTTCTCATGTAAACCTCTTACAAACCATATGTTGCAGGCAGAATGAATAGTTGGTTAACTTCTCAAGTTAGTAAAACTAAAGCTTAGAAAGGTGAAGCAACTGCTAACGTTTACAAAGTTAGTGAAAACAGAATCAAGACTTCCAAATTTAGCTCTACCTTCTTTCTTATCTCTTTCTTTTTTTGCCTTTTCTTTTCATGCATGGCACTTGATCATCAAAACATACAATCCAATAAACTACTAATTTCTTTAGGACAGGCAACAAATTCCCCCTTGGCATTGTTAATATAGATCTTCCTTGATTTACAATGGGTTTACCTCTTGATAAACCCACCCTAAGTTGAAAATATAAATAAAAATGCATCATATATACCTAACCTACTGAACATCATAGCTTAGCTTAGCTTACCTAAGTGTTCAAAACACATATCAGCCTACCACTGGGCAAAATCATCTAACACAAACCTATTTCATGATAAAGTATTGAATATTTCATGTAACTTATTGAATACTATACTGAAAGTGAAAAACACTATGGTTTTCTGGGTACAGAATTGTTGCAAGCATATTGGTGATTTACTCTTGTGATCTTGTGGCTGACTGGGAACTCCAGTTCATGAGCACTGCCCAGCATCATGAGAGAAAATCATATTGCATATAGCTAATTCAGGAAAAGATCAAAATTCAAGATTTCTACTGAATGCACATATTTGTACCATTGTAAAGTCAAAAAATTGTGTCAAACCATATAAATTGGAGACTGTCTGTAGTATTTTAACTCTTCTCCTTATACTACATTTTGCAAAATTCTGCAAAGATAATTTTCCTGAAATACAATTCATTAATTTACTGATTGTTCAAAACAGAATTTTAATTCTTAATCTCCAGGATATTCTAGAGTCTGGTATCAAACTTTTTTCCCCGTTTACTTTCTTCCTACTCTTGTAGCCAGACAAGGCTAATTCTTCTTTCTTACACATAATTTCCTGATAATTTATCTTTGCTCAATCTCTTTTCCCTCAGGTCTAGCACTTTATCCCGTCATGCTCTAGCTATCTGATGAAGCATTACTCAAGCAACACTACCTATGTATTTTTTCTTTTTTCTGACTTTCCAGTTCTTGTTCTTTCCGAGCACCTCACCAAAGCAATCTTTTCATATGATGTACTCTGGTACAATTTTATCTGCAGTCTTCTTATGACAATACTTGGTTTCTAAATAATGAGCTCCCACTTCCTGGCAGTCACTTTCATGTAATCCAGGGTGGGGGTGGGGACAGAAAAATACAATCTGATCTGACAAGTAAATGAAAGACTAACATGTCGTGTGGTAGAGGCAGTATCATGCCAAGATGCTATGGGCAATTTGGCAAACAACTAAAGACTGAAATAGAGAATGTAAAAGAGAAAGTTGAAGGTATAGGGGTTAAGAAAGGAGAGGAATCAGTGCCAAGTTGCTGATGAGCTACATGCTCATGATAATAGTCTGAGATGTTTTTCAAACTCTCTCTTCAACATCTTACTGCTACTATTACATATATTATATACTACCATTATTATTATAAAAATTCTGTTTTACAACTAAGGAGAAGGCAATGGCACCCCACTCCAGTACTCTTGCCTGGAAAATCCCATGGATGGAGGAGCCTGGTGGGCTGCAGAAAATGGGGTCACTAAAAGTCAGACACGACTGAGGGACTTCACTTTCACTTTTCACTTTCATGCATTGGAGAAGGAAATGGCAACCCACTCCAGTATTCTTGCCTGGAGAATCCCAGGGGTGGGGGAGCCTGGTGGGCTGCCACCTATGGGGTCGACAGAGTTGGACATGACTGATGCGACGAAGCAGCAGGAGCAGCATGTGACCTTGAGGGAGGTATTCGGTCCTTTTATTAGGCTTAAATATCTTTATTTATTTATTTACTTTTGGTTGCACTGTATCTTCATTGCTGTGTGCAGGCTTTCTCTAGCTGTAGCAAGTGGGGGCTACCCTCTAGTTATGGAACAAGGGCATCTCATTGCCATGGCTTCTCTTGTTGCAGTGCGCAGGCTCCAGGGCACATGGACTTCAGTGGTTGCAGTATAGGGGTTCAGTAGTTGTGGCTTCTGGGCTTAGTTGCCCCTAGGCATATGGGATCTTCCCATACCAGGGATCAAACTGCTATCTTTTGCATTGCAAAGTAGATTCTTAACCACGGGACCACCAGAGAAGTCCTAAAAGTCTTCTTAAATATACACACACACACATACACACACACACACACACACATATATCAAAACCAGCTTAAAGATTTTCTAAAGGAAATCAATCCTGAATATTCATTGGAAGGACTGATGCTGAAGCTGAAACTCCAATACTTTGGCCACCTGATGCAGAGAACTGACTCTTTGGAAAAGACCCTGATGCTGGAAAAGAATGAAGGCGGGAGAAGGAGGGGATGGCAGAGGATGAAATGGTTGGATGGTACCACTGACTCAATGGACATGAGTTTGAGTAAATTCTGGGAGTTGGTGATGGACAAGGAGGCCTGGAGTGCTGCAGTCCATGGGGTCACAGAGTTGGGCACGACTGAGCGGCTAAACTGAATTGAAACCTGCTTAAAGCTTGGAAATACTGTAATGTGATATGAAGCTGAAAATAGCAAGAATTAAGTGGTTACAAATTTGAATTATTTGAGCCTTAATTGTATAGCAACTGAATTGAACTGAACTGCATAGTGGTAGTGAGATCAAATAAAATGAGATGGAAAGGTGAGACCCAAATTGCACAGCTATTTTATTATACTGTAAAAGAAGACTCTTGGTATTGGTTTCAACTGTGAGAAGCAATTTTAATTTTCAAGATTGAATCAAAGTAAGATGTCAAAGGATGTAAAGGTACTTTTTTTTTGTTCCAATTGAGATTTCTTTTCTGTGCTGAATTTAACTTTGCTTTATCACTTTTCAAAATGTCATATCCAGGAAAAAGTAAATGAATGATATTTTATGAAATTAGTATGCTTGTAATATTTTCTCTGCAGTAAAAGTAATGAAAGAAGGTCACAAATTCAGTCATATAAGACAATTATTACTTGTGAGATCAAGCATAACAAATTCTGGAATTTGANGTTCCAATTGAGATTTCTTTTCTGTGCTGAATTTAACTTTGCTTTATCACTTTTCAAAATGTCGTATCCAGGAAAAAGTAAATGAATGATATTTTATGAAATTAATATGCTTGTAATATTTTCTCTGCAGTAAAAGTAATGAAAGAAGGTCACAAATTCAGTCATATAAGACAACTATTACTTGTGAGATCAAGCATAACAAATTCTGGAATTTGATGCAAGTCTAAATAATGTATCCAGAAATTAAAAATGTACCAATGAAAAATTGCTTTAAATCTGTAGTTTATACATTAGAGACTGGNAAGTCTAAATAATGTATCCAGAAATTAAAAATATACCAATGAAAAATTGCTTTAAATCTGTAGTTTAAATTATACATTAGAGACTGGAAATTTGGATTAAAAACATAAACTTGGTTCTAATACTTCTTTGCTCATAAAATAGCTTATTTAACTTATCTGGACCAGTATTCTGCCTGTACAATGAGAGGACTTTACCAGGCCAGTGGTCTTTTAAACAAAATGTACATATGTAAGTAGTCTGTTATTTCCATTTGAAAGTGTGGCACCATGTCTCTTAGAATCACACACACTAAAATTTACATTAATTCCTAGACCTTCTATTTGAGGAAATCTATGAAGTTTCTTCCATCTCCTTCTTCCAACTTTCATAGCTTTGTAAATTAGGGTAACAATTTTGCAGATTCCATATTGTATAAGAATTTCTTAACATTATTTTATTTTATAAGAGACTTACTTTGGAATTTAAAAAGCTAATATATTTTGCCTTCAGTGAATGAACTCAAACAATTTAAAATGGTGAATTCTTAGGAATTTGGATACTACAATTTCATATGCTTTGTAAATTCAAATTCAGTAAAGTGCTGAATCTTACTCAGTGGTAAGGAATTTATCTATATGATGTCTCATACACAAAGAAATCCTCAAGCTATTATAACTCATATTTTAGACAATGCAAACTTTAAGCAAAAATCCTTTAAGTATTATGTAGGAATCAGAATACATTTCTTAGTTACATACAGTAATACCATTATGTAAGAGATACTTAACATATGAACCGATTTTGACAGAGAAGGGATTTTTCAGCTTCTACTGTAAAAATTTACTGAGTTCTAGGAAGCCAGCTATTTTCTAAAGCTTTGCATGTAATGGGATTTGCAGCTATGTTATCCTTAAAAAAAAAAAAAAAAAGACAAAACAAAACTATCATCAATTTAAAGGCTTTTCAGGTGGCACTAGTGGTAAAGACCCGCCTGCCAGTGGAGGAGATGTTAGAGACTCTGGTTTGATTCCTCAGTTGGGAAGATCCCCTGGGATTTCCCAGGCAAGAATACTGGAGAGGGTTGCTAATTCTTTCTCCAGGGGATCTTTCCGAACAAGGACTCAAACCTGTGTCTTTTACATCTCTTGCATTGGTAGATGGATTCTTTACCCTTTAGTGCCACCTGGGAAGCCCCTGGATGGTGTTAGTTGCTATAAAGTATTTGTTTGTTATTAATATTATTACTATTGTTATTATATTTTGTCTTGACATATGAGTAGGTTTAAGTTTATATCAAAGCCACACTTATAATTTTATGTTCCAACTTTCTTTATCACCAAGGCACAAAATGCTGATTGATAGAAATAAAAATTAGATTTAAAGTAGCTCCTCATTTCATTATTAGCAAAGACCCCCTTGTATTTTTAAGTTACACACTCCATCAAGTAAAATTAACTTCATTGAAATCTTGTCTTTCACCAGAAAATAATATATCTACACAGATAGATTTGCATCTTGCATCTTATTCTAAGGGGATCTGAGGATACTAGGTAAAGAAATTCTTATATAGTTAAAAATTTTTAGTAAAGTTTGTTTATTGTTTCTCTGATGAAAATATTGAGTAATTTCATATGTATAATATGTCTAAGAAAAATTCACCTTCTCAGTGTATAATCTCTCTATATAAATAATTACTTATATTTAATTATTTAAACCACATAGCATGATAAATGCCTTGTTATTCTTTCTCCACAAAATACTTTAAAGTTTTAACAATTAATTATACAGTTATAGGGACAAGATTTTATGCCAAAGACAGCTCTGAGATGCTAATGAAAAGGTCACATAAATATGGATGCCAACTCAGCTGGGAAGGGTTGGAAGAAATACTGATTATCTCAGTCACCAAATGATGACATACATAGTACCCATGATGTATTTGTTTACAGCAATTGTGCTGAGGCTTTTTTCTCTCTAGAAAAACAACTCTTGCTGAGCACATATTTTGTGCCTCTAACATCACTCTACTGTGATGATCACTGCATGGATTATCCTTGCTTTTATATCATTAGTCTGTGCTTTAGACAGAGAAGGCGATGGCACCCCATCCAGTGTTCCTGCCTGGAGAATCCCAGGGACGAGGGAGCCTGGTGGGCTGCCGTCTCTGGGGTTGCACAGAGTCGGACACGACTGAAGCGACTTAGCACTGTCTCTTATACACATCTNAGACAGAGAAGGCGATGGCACCCCACTCCAGTGTTCCTGCCTGGAGAATCCCAGGGATGAGGGAGCCTGGTGGGCTGCCGTCTCTGGGGTTGCACAGAGTCGGACACGACTGAAGCGACTTAGCAGCAGCAGCAGTGCTCTGGACAGTAAAACTAAAATTATCATTTCATAATTTAAAAATATCAGTGAACTCAATTCAGTTGATTTTTATTTCCAAGGCTATGGGTGTAGGTAACAGAATACTCCTCTCTGTACTCTGCCTATTGTAGTCTTGAAACTTCATCTCCTTCTAAATTCCTCCCATTTATTATTGCTCTCTTTGAGGAGGGCTTATGAATTGGTCCAAAAATGTCCCTACTGAAAGATCATCTGAGTGTCAGCATTTTATGTGTCCTCAAAATAAAGGACTTCTTTTTCAGCTGTTGGCACTATGGCAATCTGTGTATGTAAACTTATTCCTTATCTATTTGCTACTTTGGGGAACAAATATGCTTAGAGCCCTCAGCTCTGGGTTCACTCTTTTTCATGAATATATATGGTGTCACATAGGTAAAGATTCCTCCTGCAATGCAGGAGACTTGGGTTTGATTCCTGGGTTGGGAAGATCCCCTGGAGAAGGAAATGGCAACCTATCCCGTGATTCTTGCCTGGGAAATTCCTTGCACAGAGGAGCCTGGTGGGCTATAGTCCGTGGAGTCACAGAATTGGACATGACTTAGTGACTAAACAATGTAAATAAGGATGAGTTTTTAAAATGGAAAAAGAGAACTTCCTAAAACTTGCCTATTCTTTGAAGTCAACCCCTGAAGATAATGACTGATGTGTAAAATTCTGCTGTTACCAAATTTTTAGCTTTTTCTAGAATTTAACTTATTGGAATTATAAAGAATGTAATGTTTTGTATGTGTTCTTGTACTTAGCAAAATTCTTTTGCAATTCATCCTTATTTCTGCATTGTATTGTAGCATACTCCTTTTAATGGCAAAATATGAATAGTATTTCACTGTGTGAATAGACCGCAGTTTGTTAATCTATTGATTAATTGATGAGCTTTTACTTTGCTTCCAATTTTAACCATCATAAATATAGTTTCTATGTACATTCATGTAAAAGTCTTTTTGTGGACATATATGGTCTTGAGTCATTTCTAGGAGTGTTTTGATATGTCATATCTTTGTAGTGCCTTCAATTTCATAAGAATTCTTCAGATGTTTTCCGAAGATGATCATACCTGTTTCCACCAGCAATGTGAGGATATTACATTGCCAACATTTGTTGCTGCCAATCTTTTAAATTTAAAGTCATTCCAGTTAATGTATGTTTTTCACCATGTCATGCTCAGTTGTATTTGACTCTTTGGGACCCTGCAGACTAGCCTGCCAGGCTCCGCTGTCCAGGGTGATTCTCCAGGCAAGAATACTGGAGTGGGCTGTCATTTCCTCCTCTAGGGGACCTTTCTAACCCAGAGATCAAACCTGCATCTCTTGAGTTTACTGTATTGCAGGTTGATTCTTTATCTGTTGAGCCATTACCATTGTTTTAACTTGCATTTTCCTATTAAATAATGTTTTCTTCTAGTAGTCATGTATGGATGTGAGAATTGGACTATAAAGAAAACTGAATGCTGAAGAAATGATGCTTTTGAACTGTGGTGTTGAGAAGACTCTTGAGAGTCCCTTGGACTGCAAGGAGACCCAACCAGCCCATCCTAAAGGAAACCAGTCCTGAATATTCATTGGAAGGACTGATGCTGAAGTTGAAACTCCAACCTTTTGGCCACCTGATGCAAAGAAATGACTCACTGGGAAAGACCCCGATGTTGGGAAAGATTGAAGGCAGGAGGAGAAGGAGATCACAGAAGATGAGATGGTTGGATGGCATCACTGACTCAATGGACATCCATTTGAGTAGGCTCTGGGAGTTGGTGATGGACAGGGAAGCCTGGCGTGCTGCAGTCCTTGGGACTGCAAAGAGTTGGACACAACTGAGGGACTGAACTGAACTGAGTAAATAATGACGTTGAGCTTCCTTTCATGTATAAGCTCATCATTTACATATGTTCTTTGATGAAGTGGCTGATTAAAATCGCTGTCCAGTTTTTACTGTGTTGTTTTTAATTTTGCATTAATTCTTTTTATATTGTGGATTCAAGTGGTCTATCAGGTTGAGGTTTTTAGACATATTTGATCCTGCCTGTGGTTTTTATTTTCTTAACAATGCTTTAAAGCTCTAACATTTTATATTTACATATATAATTGACTAACCTCTTTAATGTACTGGAAAAATTGGTCAGAACAGGTCTGTGTGTGTGTCAAAAAAAAATCAGCCATTGTTTTTTCTTTCTCCCTTGTGTGTGTGTGTATGATCCTCTCTCTCTTCTTTCTGGGATTTGAATTACACATGATATTTCCCACAAACCACTTATGCTTTGTTCATTTTTATTTTCTAAACTTTTCTTTCTGCACTTTACTTTGGAATTTCCTTCAGTTCCATAGCTATTTTCTGTATCTAATCACTGTTAATCTCTTTCAGAATATTGTTCATTTCAGTGTAATATATTTATCTGTAGAGTTTCCACTGAGTCTTTTTCATATCTGCTTTTTTTCTTATTCCATGCTTCATTTGCATCCATTAGCACATTTATAAGATTTGTAATAGCTTAAGGTTTCTGGCTACTAGTTCTGTCATCTCTGTTATGTGTGGTTCTGTCTCCATTCTTTTCTCCAAGTTATGGGCCATAATTTTTAGTGCCTTACAATTTCTAATAGCATGCTAGATATTGTGAATTCTATATTTCAGGTTGCTGGTTCCCTTTAATTATATTGTTTTTTCCAGCCCAGAGTTAATTGGGGCAGGGTGGGGGTAGGAGGTCATTTTCTTCATTCTGAAGTTTTCTTTCAACTTTTTAAGATAAGAAGATTTCATTCTAGGGATAATTTAACTTCGCTGCTCAAGTTAAAATCTCTCAGAGCTCCATTCTGTGCCACACGGGCCACAGGGTCTCTCCTCTCAGGTATTTCCATCACTTCAAATGTCACTGGACAGGTTTTAAATGGATACCCTTNGATAAGGAGATTTCATTTTAGGGATAATTTAACTTCGCTGCTCAAGTTAAAATCTCTCAGAGCTCCATTCTGTGCCACACAGGCCACAGGGTCTCTCCTCTCAGGTATTTCCATCACTTCAAATGTCACTGGACAGGTTTTAAATGGATACCCTTTTCACTATGCTTTAAATAATTACAAAGTGCTTAAGATATACTCTCTTCTATTTAGGAGAATGTTGTGATTATAGATAAACAATGCTTTTGTTCTTATCACTATAATGAACCTTGAATAGAGTTAAGTAACTAGTATCATGGGGACTTCCTTCGTGGCTCAGTCATAAAGAATCTACCTGCAATGCAGGAGATGTAAGAGATGTGGGTTCNTTGTCTCTACAATTGCCAAATGAAAAATAAATCTCTTTGGTTGGTTGATCACAAACAATCTCATCAGAGTCATGCAGATGATGTATAACCAAATCTTGAAGCATATTTTTAAATAAAATGATGAATACAATAACAGTATTTCTGACTATAATATAGTAGCTTTTATGAGAAAATGGTATAAGATTAGATTTTCTATCTCTATTTGAATGGATACTTAATTTTCCACAAAATTTACATTTCACAAGAGGACTTAGAAATAAGCTGAAATGTGAAAGATACAGATGTTTTTGTCTCTAATACCCTGGCTCTTGTGTTCGAGGGGAANAAGCATATTTTTAAATAAAATGATGAATACAATAACAGTATTTCTGACTATAATATAGTAGCTTTTATGAGAAAATGGTATCAGATTAGATTTTCCATCTCTATTTGAATGGATACTTAATTTTCCACAAAATTTACATTTCACGAGAGGACTTAGAAATAAGCTGAAATGTGAAAGATACAGATGTTTTTTTCTCTAATACCCTGGCTCTTGTGTTCGAGGGGAAGGAGTGTGTGCCTGTGAATGTGGGTGCATGCATGTGTGAACACGTAAGAGAAGGCTTTCAGGAGAATGAACCCCAGGGATGCAGGTTTTGCACTGGGTCAAATTGATGCTCTCCCATATGGTCACTAGTAAACTTGATGGACTCACACCAGCCTCTTTCCTGTCTCCTGGGCTGGAGCTCATTTAGCCGAAAGCATGATGAAGGCGACAGAAAGGGAGCAGCTGAGCCACAAGCCCTTTGTTTGGCCTTAATAGATCAGGTTAGCGTTCTGCAGATGTTGGCTTTCCAAATCAATAATTCTCTTGCCGGCACCTCCCAGCAGTAGCTATTAGATGACGTAATTCAGAATTTGATTTGCTTCTTAGGTTAAGACAAGCAAATCTCATTTGCAGTGTAAAATATCTCACACCATGAAAATAATGCCTTCTGTTTTGCTTTCCCACCCAAGGGCATTTTATAGAATGGAAGTCAAGGTCATTGTGACAGTCATCACAGGGTGGAAACCTGCAGCCACAGACTGTGTTTGGAAAACCTGCTTTTTTCACTTATTAGGTTATCACAAGTGGTAACCTAATGTTAGCAGAGGTATTTGTAGCTTTGTATTGTGTTAGGAGAAATAGAATTCCCCGATATTACAGCTGCACTTTTGATTTGTCATTTATTTGGAATAAATAGAGGGTGGTATGCCAGTTTCCATGGAAACCAGTTCTACTTTAGAGCAGTGTAAGACCTTTAAACATGTTTGAAATTGCTTCCTTCTCATTATGTTTCGGCACTGAAGAAGGTGTAGTGTGCAATTAAATAGAAATGAAGGTTCAATTAAAAAATTAAATTACATTTTCTGGATTGTCCTTTGTGTACAGTAAACTTAAGAGAGCATTGCTATCTGCAAAACTGACTGGATGTGTGGTATGGAAAAAGAAAAGGATCATCTCTTAACTGCTGTATGTGTGTGTGAATGTGTGTTTGCACGTGCGCACATGCATGTGTATATAAGAGACAGCCACAAAGATCTTTCTCTTAGAAGTTTGTTATAAAACTGTCAATTCCCTTTAGAACATTCTGGAAATCTTTGTAAATATGTGCAGGGTTATAAAAATATATGTTTGGATTTGTTTGTTCATTATAAATAAAGAGAATTAAATACAATACTGATACAGAAAGACAACATTTAATTGTTCAAAAGATTTTTAAAAAAGAGATTCTTTTGAGGAAAACTAGTGAAAATAAGAAGATGCTATGTATTCTGGGCCCTGAAAAATAGTCGTTACAAAAACAGGGATATATGCACATTGAAGCAGCCAAAATATGAGGATTTTATGTGATGAAAGCTAAGAGTAGGCTTATATTGTAAAAAGTTCAATGTATTCTATACATTAAAAAGTGAGAATTTTCAGCTTATGAAATTGAAAAAATATGTTGAAGTGTTTATTTAGTCTTATGTATCAATTATATGTCTCCCAGAAATGTATAGATTATTCAGGAGCAATCAGGGGTCATCCTATTTATAACCAAATGTTATACATTTTTACAGCCTTTTATGATATGTAAAAGGCATCTTCATACATTATTTCATGTGCTGTGTCGCCAGTCCTGAACAGTGTAGCAGCTATTGTTTCAATTTTTAATATAAGTAAGTTGCTTCAGTTTATCCAGTTATCAATGGAACCTGGAATGGATGTCTTCTGACTTCTAGTCTTATGATCTTACCTTGTCAAGAATTATATTTTATATCAGACTAAATTTACAACACATCCTGTTTTCTCCTGGCTCATGAAGGACAGTATTTAGGGATACAGTTTGACTGCTCTTCAGAATTACTGAAAGTGTGTGTGAGGAACTGAGATTTCAGATTAAGATATCTTGTCTTCTAAGCATCCTATCATAGATATTTATGTTTTGCAAGTTTGAGATGAGTATTCTGGTTAATCCACATTGTTCAGCGATATTGGCAATGATCCAATTTTTATGTAATTGAAATATAAGCTGTATATATTCCTGGACGAACGGGATTGTTATTTTTTCATGTATGGTGTGTCCACTTAACTAGGTGTTATTTATGTTTGACTGTTGTGTGCTTAATCAGTCCTGCACTGGTGATAAGCCCTTGTGGCAAAGGAACTCCATACTATAAAAAGATTGTAGGGAGAACTGAAAAAAACAGTGCCCTGTAATAACAGCAGCTTTGTTGGTAGTGAACAGCTGCTGGCCCAGCAGTCCTGGGACTTTCATGAGGCTCCTATGAATATGTTCACAGCATGCTGAGGCTGCTTCCATGCTGCTAAATTGCTGCATCACCAAATCCCGTCTGCTGGGGAGCACCGGCTTCATCCTACAGAGCCTTTCTTGAAGTAAATTCTTTTCACTCCTGTCAAATAAAAATTATGCTATTCAATGTATAATCAGTGCTTTCATAATATACAATAAATATTATAGATAATAATAAATCCCTTCAGAATTTAGCTCTTTGAAGATATTATGTGAGGTCTTTTTTGTTGTCAAGTGTGAAGATTCTCTTCTAAAACAGATCATTGGTTAAGTAGCTAGATTTCAAAATAGAAAAATGGGGGGAATCTGCTATGAAATTATTTCAAGGTCTATCGTCCATGTTTTGGGAGATTTAATGAAGTGTTAACTCATGGTTGAGATGACAGCCATGGTATATGTCAACAAGCGAGAAAAGCTGGGAGTCTAGGCTATTCTTTGGTAAAGGGAGCTTGATCAAAGCACCACAGACCCAGAGCTTCCACTCTGGTGCTCCTGAATTCTCAGAGCTGGTTCTCTGGTGAATTTCATTCTCTGGGTGAATTCACAAAGCTGGTACTCTGAACTAAAATGCTGACAGCTTGCTTGTCAAAGTTCTTACAGATGCTGAAATAATCTCCCACAAAGCCAACACTGGAATCTAAATATGTTGTACAAACTTTTTAGCAGTAAACTTTTAATAATGTATACAATGTTTATAGAAAAGTGCACAAATCAGTAAGTGTGTGCAGCTCAATTAATTTCACTGAGTGCATTATCTGTATAACTAGCATTGTGAACAACACAAAATATCACTCTTACTCCCATAAGCTCTTCTGGAGCCTCATCCTTGTCACCATCAACCCCAGTAGTAACCAATGTATTATCTTCTAATAGATAGATTAGATTTGACAAAGTTTGAACTTTTTATAAATGTAGCCATCAGTTCAGTTCAGTTGCTCAGTCGTATCTGACTCTTTGCGACCTCACGAATCGCAGCACGCCAGGCCTCCCTGTCCATCACCAACTCCCGGAGTTCACTCAAACCCATGCCCATCAAGTCGGTGATGCCATTCATCCATCTCATCCTCTGTCGTTCCCTTCTCCTCCTGCCCTCAATCACTCCCAGCATCAGAATCTTCCAGTGAGTCAACTCTTCGCATGAGGTGGCCCAAGTACTGGAGTTTGAGCTTTAGCATCAGTCCTTCCAATGAACACCCAGGGCTGATCTCCTTCATAATGGACTGGTTGGATCTCCTTGCAGTCCAAGGGACTCTCAAGAGTCTTCTCCAACACCACAGTTCAAAAGCATCAATTCTTTGGCATTCAGCTTTCTTCACAGACCAACTCTCACATCCTATACATGACCACAGCAAAAACCATAGCCTTGACTAGACGGACTTTTGTTGGCAAAGTAATGTCTCTGCTTTTTAATATGCTATCTAGGTTGGTCAAAACTTTCCTTTCAAGGAGTAAGCGTCTTTTAATTTCATGGCTGCAGTCACCATCTGCAGTGATTTTGGAGCCCCCCCAAAACAAAGTCTGACACTGGTTCCACTGTTTCCCCATCTATTTCCCATGAAGTGATGGGACCAGATGCCATGATCTTAGAATTCTGAATGTTGAGCTTTAAGCCAACCCTTTCACTCTCTTTCACTTTCATCAAAAGGCTTTTTTAGTTCCTCTTCACTTTCTGCCATAAGGGTGGTGTCATCTATATATCTGAGGTTATAGATATTTCTGCTGGCAATCTTGATTCCAGCTGTGTTTCTTCCAGTCCAGTGTTTCTCATGATGTACTCTGCATAGAAGTTAAATAAGCAGGGTGACAATATACAGCCTTGACGTACTCCTTTTCCTATTTGGAACCAGTCTGTTCTTCCATGTCCAGTTCTAACTGTTGCTTCCTGACCTGCATATATGTTTCTCAAGAGGCAGGTTAGGTGGTCTGGTATTCCCATCTCTTTCAGAATTTTCCACAGTTTATTGTGATCCACACAGTCAAGGGCTTTGGCATAGTCAATGAAGCAGAAATGGAGTACATATTTTTGTGTGTTTGGTTTCTTTCAGCCAGCACTACATTTGTGAGATTCATCCATGTTTTTGTGACTAGTTGGTTAAGGGCTTCCCAGGTGGCTCTGTGGTAAAGAATCTGCCTGTTAAGCGAGAGACGTGGGTTCAATTCCCCAGTTAGAAAGATCTCTTGGAGGAGAAAGCACTAATCCACTCCAGTATTCTTGCCTGGAAAATCCCATGTACAGAGGAGATTCACCTGCTATAGGCCACGGAGTCTCAAAGAGTCAAACACAACTGCACACTCATGCACGCAGTTGGTTAATTTCTATTACTGCACAGTATTTGATCACATGAGTATATCCATATTCATTTAATCATACTTCTGTAGATGGTTGCTGGTGTTGCTTCTAGTTTGAGACTGCTGTGAACATTCTGGTACATGTGTGAACATATCT
>SJYW01048154.1:0-20369 GCA_006410735.1 Raphicerus campestris | reverse complement strand
CTCCCCAAGTGGGATCAAAGGATCTCATTAACCTGCTAAACTGCCAAGTAAAGATCAGGGTCCTCAGAAAAACTTTCCAGTTTATCCTCTGCCAGCCTTAGATCAGACATCAAAAAGGGCACATGGGCTCTTATTGTTCCTTGATTCCTATCTGGAACTTCCCTCAGAAGCAAGAGTGTACGGGCAGTTGGCTGGTAACCTAGGCCAGTATGGGTGTAACTGGGCTGAGATGGGGTCCCTTGGGTAACTCAGGATATAGAGAAGGAGTTCTGGAATGTGGTGGTGGCCTCTCCTCACTGTTGGGTACAGTTTCCTCTGGGATTTTAGCTTCAATAGGAGTAGCAGCTCTCGAAGATGTGGGAGCCTCTGTTGGCACAATAGTTTCTCCAGGAGGGTGGGGAATGGCTCCTGCCAGGATAGCCGCTGCTGCAAGAGCAGCAGCTTCTTCCTGTTGGGTATCTGGTCTTTGCATGGCCCCATAAGCTGCATCAGCTAAAATGTTCTCTGATTCCTTCCTTAAATTAGTTTTCTGGGTTACACATATATTAGATCCCCTTCCAGTTACATTTTCCAAATGCAAGGTCATAAAAATCTGAACATATGGTATTTCACTCCATTTTCCTTCACTTCTACAGTGTAAATCTAATTACAATATAATAGTATAATTTAGAGACCCATTCAGTGGTCACTTTTCTTGGCTTCCTAACTTACATTGCAGCCAAAACTGGTTTTATATTCTGATAAGCTTTTTCTTTTTCAAAGAAAAAAGTTTTCCCAATCTTGGAGTAAATGTCCCAGAGGGGTGTCAACTGGGATTGATTCAGTTTGACCCATCTTGGACCCAAACCTGGGGAGATGTCTCTGATTCCTGAACTATCCAAAAGTTTTGGTCATGTGTAATTTGATCAGGACTTGCACTTATGACTTTAGATTGTATCCCTTCCAAAGTAGTCTCCCAACCAGATGTTAGTGCTCTAGAAATTGCTGCAAATGAATATGCCAAAGATGTCCCTAGCAGTTCCAACAATCTGAAATTGTTCTGGCTTCAAGTCAGATATTAAAGAGTTAACATTTGCAACATCCAGAGGGAGGAAAAGACTGACATCGGAGCCTGGTAGGTCCTCCTCTATTGGGCACTCCTAGTAATTATGGAAAAGTACTTTAAGTCTTATAAGCTGGTTCCATGACAAACTAAAAAGAATGACTTGTTATACTCTGGTGATCATACAGGCATTGGAATTAAAAGAAAATAAATGGAACATAAACAGATGTAGAACTTACTGTAGAAGGAAAGCATCAGAGTGAAAGAGATTATAGATTGCTAAATCTGCATCATATAGTGACTGGCTTTATTCCGAGCCAGCTGTTTGATGTGCACAAACATCAAAACTGCCTTTTTTATGTTTCTTTGTAGCCAGGACTCAAAACTGGTCAAAGCATCCCAGACAGTGAAATTTCTTCATTTCTATATGCCATTTCCCTTATCTCCTGTACCAGCACTAAGATACCTCCCATATTTCCATACCACTTTCCTATGGCAACTCATACAGACTGCCATCGTTCCTCCAGTTCCATATCTTTAAACATCCAGAGCTTCATTCCCCTGGCCTGTACCTAGGAACCCAGTCAGAGCTCCAAAGCATTTGGGGTTGACTGGCTTGAGTGAAATGGACTGTCATCAGTGGAGCATCCTCCCTGAAACTCCTGGCCAGGGGTATCCTATGGCCCTACTAGGACTAGACCTCAGACCTTCTTATCTTACCACAATCCTGCCACAGTCACTAGCTGAAGCTGTTAGGTGCCACTTTCAGAGCTCCAAAGAGCTCCAGCACCACAGTCCTTTATGTCTTAACATAGAAACAAATTCAGCTTGAGGCAAAGTGATAGATAAGAAGTGATTTATTAGAATAGGATGCTCGTAAGGTTTACTAGCAGGCAGGCAAGTGTTGCACTTCCTCAAGTACTCAGTGGGTTGCAGTTTTACAATCAAAGGAAGAGAGAGAAAGGGGAGAAGAATTTCTTTGTCTTTCTTGACTAGATGTCACAATTGCAACATTCAGTTCCTCCCCCAGGGAGGGCAGGGAAGTTTACTTGTCCCTATACGGTCAGGCCAGGACTATCCTAGCACTTTGGGAAAATATTTTCAGGTCTTTCAATTTGAAAACTTACCTTTCCATAAATGATTGGTTTTTTGTGTGTGCACAGAGCTTGTTTTTGGGGTCATTAGCTTGATGATACCACTGGGCAAATCATAGGCCTTATTTTCTAGTATTGTTTTATTGTTTGGGGGGCACTGTGTTAAGAATATATTTTAGGGGCCAAAGAGCATGTTCGGGTGGTTATAAACTCACTGAGCTCACTGGGCAGGATGTAGGCCCCATGCCACCATTGTTTTATGCTTTGGGGACACTCCTCGTGCTTCTGTTGCATGACTTTGTTGCTAAGCAAGTTAGCTTGATTTTATTGTTAAGCAAGCCAATCTGACTTTGGTTTTACTTGACTTGTTTTGCTTTATGAGTCAAGAAAGCCCACATTGTTTCAGAATTTTCCCATCTTTTTTGAGTGATCTTAGTCTGAATGTGGTCTCCCAAAGCCCCAAAGAGTCCCTCTCTGTCTACAATTCCCTAATGGGGTTTCTAAGTTAATTATTTTGTCATCCTATTCTATCCATGTTAGTGTTGCTGGTCACAATCTTATCTCAAAGTGTGGAGGCTCTTACAGGCCTTCCACTTGGCAATATTGAACTCTAATTTTGTCCTGTTTTAAAAGCACTGTTTACTTTCTCAACTTCTCAGTCACTTCTGAGGTCAGAAGAAGCCATAATGGAAAAGCACTCTCAAATTTAGTGCTCACCTTTACTCAGGTTCATCTTCACCCATTTTTTGTTGTTGTTATTGTTGTTCTTTGCCTTGTGACCTGACCTACAGAGGGTTTTATTCAGATTATACAATCTACTCTACTAACAAAATCAAGCAAGAACTTATGTAATCAAATAGGATCCTATGGGACCTTTCTGGGATAGACCCATCCCCCATATTCTCTGCTTTAGTTCCTCTCTTAAGTACCTAGATAACAGTATATGATGTACATTTACTGAGTTGTTGCAGAGATACTAAAACCACCACAAAATGGAAGACATTAAATACTTGATGACCATAAACCCATAGCACCCAGGCCTGCTTGAGCTTAAAAATTAACCATTTAAACCCTGTGGCACTACCCTGTTTTCTCACAATCAATAAAACAAAGAGTTGTGCATGAACTGATCACATATTTTATGACACTTTCCCTCCTTACTGTTGCCATTCAGTGTTAAAGTCCTGTGCAATTCATTGCACCCCATGAACTGCCACATACCAGGCTTCTTTTCATTGGATCATTGAAAAAGCAAGAAAGTTCCAGAAAAACAACTACTTCTGCTTTATTGACTATGCCAAAGCCTTTGACTGTGTGAATCACAACAAACTGGAAAATTCTTCAAGAGATGAGAATACCAGACCACCTGACCTGCCTCCTGAGAAATCTATATGCAAGTCAAGAAGCAACAGTTAGAACTGGACATGGAACAACAGACTGGTTCCAAATAGGAAAAGGAGTACATCAAGGCTATATATTGTCACCTTGCTTATTTAACTTATATGCCGAGTACATCATATGAAATGCCAGGCTGGATGAAGCACAAACTGGAATCAAGTTTTCCAGGAGAAATATCAATAACCTCAGATATGCAGATGACAAAACCTTTATGGCAGAAAGCAAAGAGGAACTTAAGAGCCTATTGATGAAAGTGAAAGAGCAGAGTGAAAAGGCTGGCTTAAAACTCAACATTCAAAAAATGAAGATCATGGCATCCAGTCCATCACTTCATGGCAAATAGATGGGAAAACAATGGAAACAGTGACAGACTTATTTTCTTGGGCTCCCAAATCACTGCAGATGGTGATTGNATAAAGAAGGCTGAGCACTAAGGAATTGATACTTTGGAATTGTGGTGCTGGAGAAGACTCTTGAGAGTCCCTTGGACTGTAAGAACATCAAGCCAGTCAATCCTAAAGGAAATCAACTTTGAATATGCATTGGAATGACTGATGCTAAAGGTGAAGCTCCAACACTCTGGCCTCCTGATTCAAAGAGCTGACTCATTGGAAAATACCTTGATGCTGGGCAAGATTAAGGACAGGAGGAAACGGGGGAACAGAAGATGAGATTCGTTGGATGCCATCACAAACTCAATGGACATGAAGTTTGAGTGAACTCTGGAATATAATGAAGAACAGGGAAGCCTGACATGCTGCAGCTCGTGGGGTTGCGAAGAGTTGGACATGGATTAGCTACTGAACAACAACAGTGTCTGTATAAATTGTGACTTTCTTCCTTTTACCAGTTTAAGTGCCATGATTAATGTTATAAGTTCAGCCCTCTGGAAAGAAGGAAGAAAGCCACTTGGGAAGAAGTCCATATTTTACAGTGTCATAAACACTCATTACAGGATATATCCTGCCTTGCTCTTTCCTTCTTCAATAAAACTGCATCATCTGTATACTATTCAACAACAGGATTATCAACTGGAGCTTTTTTAAAGTCAAGTCTACTAGAGTAAATTTGTTTAATAGACTGTTACAGTCATGAAGCAAAGGATTTTCTTTCTCGTCTCCTTCTATATGTAAATTGGGGAGGAAAGTCACTGGGTTTAAAATTTGGCATACCTTTAGATCTACTTCTGGTGTGTCCAAGAGAAGGGCATGATCAAGGGCTTAATGATGTGTTCTCCAGTCATCCAGTGGTTTCCTTTTGCTTGTAAAACTGAAACTGCTTGATGGGGTGTGAATACTGTCGTCCTCTTGCCCTGGGTCAGTTCAGTAGCCTCAGTTACTAGTAAGACAGTTGCTGCAACCACCTGTAAGCAAGGTGGCCATCCTATTGTTTGGTCTAGACTCTTAGATGGATATGCAACAGGTTGATAGGTAGGTCCTACATTCTGGGGAGCTGCAACCCCACCTTCAGTTACAAAAAAGGGAAAAAAAATTATTTTTTTCTAAATTAGGCAACCCCAGAGCTGAAGGATAGTAATTTTTCCTTTAGAGTGTGAAAGACCTGTTCTATTTTCCCCCGATTTAATGGGCCAGTTTCTGTGCTTTGTTTTAGCAATGGTTTGACATCTAACCCATAGCCCGGAATCCAAAAAGGAATTAATATTCCTATGCCAGGGGGATGCAAAAAAAGACATCCTTTAAATTTAACGCAATAAACCAATTTTCTTCCTCTGGGATCAGAGTCAGGATAGTATAAAGATTAGGAACAATAGGATAAATCAGTTCCACAGCTTCATTAATAGCCCTTGGGTCTAGTGTAAATCAATATTCAATAGGTTTAAGAATGGATAATATCAGAGTATTACATGGTGACTGACAGGGTACCAATAATCCATATGAAACATACTTCTTTACTACAGAAGAAATAGCTGTCTGAGGCTTCTAGCTTTGAAGGATATTGTTTTTTACATGGATATTTTCATCCAGGTCTTAGCCTGATAACTACTGGCTGAATGTCTTTGGCTAAGCCTGGAACCTTAGTGTTTTAAACTTCAGGATTTGCTAAGGTTTCTATCTCAATTGTAGACTCAGTCTGTTACTTTTTATTCTCTGTTTAAATCATTTGATGATGAGTAAGTTTTCCTTGTCCCTTGAACAGAGTGGCCCCTAACTTGATTAATGAATCTCTTCCTATTAAAAGAATAGGGTATTCAGGCACAAACAAAAAGGAATGTAAAAGTTGCCATTAATATTACATACAAGGGTTTCCAGGAAATGTGTGCCCCTGTCTTTTTCTTGATATGTTCATAACTTACGCCTTATGACCACAAAGATTTCCAATCATTTGGGTTAATACTGGTAAGGTTGTATCAGTGTCTATATGAAATTCTTTCAAATGGCCTGCCACTTCAGTGATAACCCAAGCCTTGGGGTCAGTTATGAAGAAAGAATCTCTTGGCAGGGCCACATCTGACCTTGGGTCCTGTCAGTCTTCTGACTGTGAAATTTTAAGTGGCCAAGGGGGCCCTGTTGCTTACTGGCATCTGGGGCATTCCCTCTGCCAATGTTTTAGCTGTTTGCAAAAAGTGTATTGACCACAGTCTTTCCTCCAGTGTCCCTTTTATACACACAGGGCACACTGATTCTGTCTGGGTATCCATGGGCCTTGTGGTCCACCATGACAGATTGGCCCACAAAGCCTGGCTTCTCATTTGATGGTCCCTGAGTGGACTGAGTGGACAAAATCCATTGCACTCATTTAATTTTAAGCCTTTTGTTTATCTCTCTGCATGCATTCAGCCTTTTTGGTCATATCCCTGTTATTGAAAACTGAATAAACCAATTAGAACAAATCATTCATAGAGGTCTGGGACTAGAAGTCTCCTTTTGAATTTTGTGCCTGGTATCTGGGGCAGATTGGGCTATGAAATATATAGCCAAAGGGCCTGTCCCTTGGGGGAGGATGGATCCACATATGTATACTTTCTAAAAGCTTCCATTAATCTCCTTTTAAAAACTGCCAGATTTTCATCTGGTCCCTGTTGGACTTCTTTTACTTTCTCATAGTTAACAGACTTTACTGTAAGTTTCTTCATGCCTTCTTTCAAATAGTTAGTCATATGGTTGCATCTGTGCCTATCCAATAGAATGGAATTACTATCAATAGTAATTCCACTATGGATCAGCCGCAAGGATGGCGTAATTCCCCACATGAAAGACTGCATGTCCCTGTTGGGCTCTAGTTGCCATTTGGTCAGGATGAGCTCTGGCTGCTGGTATTATATGCTGTTTTCATCTGGGATGCAGCAGTGGAATACTAAGATTTATAAATCTCCCCAAGTGGGATCAAAGGATCTCATTAACCTGCTAAACTGCCAAGTAAAGATCAGGGTCCTCAGAAAAACTTTCCAATTTATCCTCTGCCAGCCTTAGATCAGACATCAAATAGGGCACATGGGCTCTTATTGTTCCTTGATTCCTATCTGGAACTTCCCTCAGAAGCAAGAGTGTACGGGCAGTTGGCTAGTAACTTAGGCCAGTATGGGTGTAACTGGGCTGAGATGGGGTCCCTTGGGTAACTCAGGATATAGAGAAGGAGTTCTGGAATGTGGTGGTGGCCTCTCCTCACTGTTGGGTACAGTTTCCTCTGGGATTTTAGCTTCAATAGGAGTAGCAGCTCTCGAAGATGTGGGAGCCTCTGTTGGCACAATAGTTTCTCCAGGAGGGTGGGGAATGGCTCCTGCCAGGATAGCCGCTGCTGCAAGAGCAGCAGCTTCTTCCTGTGGGGTATCTGGTCTTTGCATGGCCCCATAAGCTGCATCAGCTAAAATGTTCTCTGATTCCTTCCTTAAATTAGTTTTCTGGGTTACACATATATTAGATCCCCTTCCAGTTACATTTTCCAAATGCAAGGTCATAAAAATCTGAACATATGGTATTTCACTCCATTTTCCTTCCCTTCTACAGTGTAAATCTAATTACAATATAGTAGTATAATTTAGAGACCCATTCAGTGGTCACTTTTCTTGGCTTCCTAACTTACATTGCAGCCAAATCTGGTTTTATATTCTGATAAGCTTTTTCTTTTTCAAATCTTATTCAAAAGTTTTCCCAATCTTGGAGTAAATGTCCCAGAGGGGTGTCAACTGGGATTGATTCAGTTTGACCCATCTTGGACCCAAACCTGGGGCGATGTCTCTGATTCCTGAGCTATCCAAAAGTTTTGGTCATGTGTAATTTGATCAGGACTTGCACTTATGACTTTAGATTGTATCCCTTCCAAAGTAGTCTCCCAACCAGATGTTAGTGCTCTAGAAATTGCTGCAAATGAATATGCCAAAGATGTCCCTAGCAGTTCCAACAATCTGAAATTGTTCTGGCTTCAAGTCAGATATTAAAGAGTTAACATTTGCAACATCCAGAGGGAGGAAAAGACTGACATCGGAGCCTGGTAGGTCCTCCTCTATTGGGCACTCCTAGTAATTATGGAAAAGTACTTTAAGTCTTATAAGCTGGTTCCATGACAAACTAAAAAGAATGACTTGTTATACTCTGGTGATCATACAGGCATTGGAATTAAAAGAAAATAAATGGAACATAAACAGATGTAGAACTTACTGTAGAAGGAAAGCATCAGAGTGAAAGAGATTATAGATTGCTAAATCTGCATCATATAGTGACTGGCTTTATTCCGAGCCAGCTGTTTGATGTGCACAAACATCAAAACTGCCTTTTTTATGTTTCTTTGTAGCCAGGACTCAAAACTGGTCAAAGCATCCCAGACAGTGAAATTTCTTCATTTCTATATGCCATTTCCCTTATCTCCTGTACCAGCACTAAGATACCTCCCATATTTCCATACCACTTTCCTATGGCAACTCATACAGACTGCCATCGTTCCTCCAGTTCCATATCTTTAAACATCCAGAGCTTCATTCCCCTGGCCTGTACCTAGGAACCCAGTCAGAGCTCCAAAGCATTTGGGGTTGACTGGCTTGAGTGAAATGGACTGTCATCAGTGGAGCATCCTCCCTGAAACTCCTGGCCAGGGGTATCCTATGGCCCTACTAGGACTAGACCTCAGACCTTCTTATCTTACCACAATCCTGCCACAGTCACTAGCTGAAGCTGTTAGGTGCCACTTTCAGAGCTCCAAAGAGCTCCAGCATCACAGTCCTTTATGTCTTAACATAGAAACAAATTCAGCTTGAGGCAAAGTGATAGATAAGAAGTGATTTATTAGAATAGGATGCTCGTAAGGTTTACTAGCAGGCAGGCAAGTGTTGCACTTCCCCAAGTACTCAGTGGGTTGCAGTTTTACAATCAAAGGAAGAGATGGAAAGGGGAGAAGAACTTCTTTGTCTTTCTTGACTAGATGTCACAATTGCAACATTCAGTTCCTCCCCCAGGGAGGGCAGGGAAGTTTACTTGTCCCTATACGGTCAGGCCAGGACTATCATAGCACTTTGGGAAAAAATTTTCAGGTCTTTCAATTTGAAAACTTACCTTTCCATAAATGATTGTTTTTTTGTGTGTGCACAGAGCTTGTTTTGGGGGTCATTAGCTTGATGATACCACTGGGCAGATCATAGGCCTTATTTTCTAGTATTGTTTTATTGTTTGGGGGGCACTGTGTTAAGAATATATTTTAGGGGCCAAAGAGCATGTTCGGGTGGTTATAAACTCATTGAGCTCACTGGGCAGGATGTAGGCCCCATGCCACCATTGTTTTATGCTTTGGGGACACGCCTCGTGCTTCTGTTGCATGACTTTGTTGCTAAGCAAGTTAGCTTGATTTTATTGTTAAGCAAGCCAATCTGACTTTGGTTTTACTTGACTTGTTTTGCTTTATGAGTCGAGAAAGCCCACATTGTTTCAGAATTTTCCCATCTTTTTGAGTGATCATTAGTCTGAATGTGGTCTCCCAAAGCCCCAAAGAGTCCCTCTCTATCTACAATTCCCTAATGGGGTTTCTAAGTTAATTATTTTGTCATCCTATTCTATCCATGTTAGTGTTGCTGGTCACAATCTTATCTCAAAGTGTGGAGGCTCTTACAGGCCTCCCACTTGGCAATATTGAACTCTAATTTTGTCTTGTTTTAAAAGCACTGTTTACTTTCTCAGCTTCTCAGTCACTTCTGAGGTCAGAAGAAGTCATAATGGAAAAGCACTCTCAGATTTAGTGCTCACCTTTACTCAGGTTCATCTTCACCCATTTTTTGTTGTTGTTGTTGTTCTTTGCCTTGTGACCTGACCTACAGAGGGTTTTATTCAGATTATACAATCTACTCTTACTATTAACAAAATCAAGCAGGAACTTATGTAATCAAATAGGATCCTATGGGACCTTTCTGGGATAGACCCATCCCCCATATTCTCTGCTTTAGTTCCTCTCTTAAGTACCTAGATAACAGTATATGATGTACATTTACTGAGTTGTTGCAGAGACACTAAAACCACCACAAAATGGAAGACATTAAATACTTGATGACCATAAACCCATAGCACCCAGGCCTGCTTGAGCTTAAAAATTAACCATTTAAACCCTGTGGCACTACCCTGTTTTCTCACAATCAATAAAACAAAGAGTTGTGCATGAACTGATCACATATTTTATGACACTTTCCCTCCTTACTGTTGCCATTCAGTGTTAAAGTCCTGTGCAATTCATTGCACCCCATGAACTGCCGTATACCAGGCTTCTTTTCATTGGATCATCGAAAAAGCAAGAAAGTTCCAGAAAAACAACTACTTCTGCTTTATTGACTATGCCAAAGCCTTTGACTGTGTGAATCACAACAAACTGGAAAATTCTTCAAGAGATGAGAATACCAGACCACCTGACCTGCCTCCTGAGAAATCTATATGCAAGTCAAGAAGCAACAGTTAGAACTGGACATGGAACAACAGACTGGTTCCAAATAGGAAAAGGAGTACATCAAGGCTATATATTGTCACCTTGCTTATTTAACAACAGACTGGTTCCAAATAGGAAAAGGAGTACATCAAGGCTATATATTGTCACCTTGCTTATTTAACTTATATGCCGAGTACATCATATGAAATGCCAGGCTGGATGAAGCACAAACTGGAATCAAGTTTTCCAGGAGAAATATCAATAATCTCAGATATGCAGATGATAAAACCTTTATGGCAGAAAGCAAAGAGGAACTTAAGAGCCTATTGATGAAAGTGAAAGAGCAGAGTGAAAAGGCTGGCTTAAAACTCAACATTCAAAAAATGAAGATCATGCCATCCAGTCCATCACTTCACGGCAAATAGATGGGGAAACAATGGAAACAGTGACAGACTTATTTTCTTGGGCTCCAAAATCACTGCAGATGGTGATTGCAGCCATGAAATTAAAAGACACTTGCTCCTCGGAAGAAAAGCTATGACCAAACTAGACAGAATATTGAAAAACAGAAAAATTACTTTTCCAACAACCGTCCATCTAGTCAAAGCTATGGTTTTTCCAGTAGTCATGTATGAATGTGAGAGTTGGACTATAAAGAAAGCTGAGCACTGAAGAATTGATGCTTTTGAACTGTGGTGTTGGTGAATATTCTTGAGAGTCCCTAGAACTTCAAGGAGATCAAACCAATCAGTCTTAAAGGAAATCAGTCATTGGAAGGACTGATGCTGAAGCTGAAACTCTAATACTTTGGTCACCTGATGTGAAGAACTGACTCATTTGAAAAGACCCTGATGCTGGGAAAGACTGAAGGCAGGAGAAGGGCAAGACAGAGGATGAGATGGATGGATGGCATCACCGACTCTATGGACATGAGTTTGAGTAAGCCCTGGGACTTAGGGATGGACAGGGAAGGCTGACATGCTGTAGTCCATGGGGTGGCAAAGAGTTGGACACAGCTGAGCGACTGAACTGAACTGAGAGAATATGTGATAAAAATGGGATTTTTAGAGTTAGCCAAGTAACTCGAAGTAATTGTTAAAGGATGTTTTAAGAGATAGAGCATTATATGTGGTTCAACTGCTTATTTTCTTTCCTTCTTAATCGAAATTAAAATTTATCCTTGGATTTTATAATTTGCAGAGTCTTTGATTCTATGAAATGTAGTATTTTTCAACCAGTAGTAAAAAAGAGAATGAATAAGCAAAGGACAAAACACTTACACANGTTCAATTGCTTATTTTCTTTCCTTCTTAATCGAAATTAAAATTTATCCTTGGATTTTATAATTTGCAGAGTCTTTGATTCTATGAAATGTAGTATTTTTTGACCAGTAGTAAAAAAGAGAATGAATAAGCAAAGGACAAAACACTTACACAGCTTTATAAGATATTCTTAGTATGTCCTAAAATTGTAGCAGGCCGTGGGCAAAGCTATGAGGTAAGCAAAATGTACCTTTAATCTTTGTTTGCTCTCAAATGGAAAAGCAGGTTAATGCAATCAAAGTGTAAAGGATTTTGAGTGCAAAGACTCAGATTTTAGTTTTGCTCCAGTAATTGCTAGGCTTATGAATTTATGCAATTCATAACTACTCTGATTTTTATCTGGGGATAATAATATACTGGCTTTATGTTCTTCAGAAAGTGGTTATTTAAAAAGCACATTAGAAAAACACTCTACAATATTACTTCCTATTAACTGATATTGGTCTTTTTTTTCCTGTTGTTTTACAGACAAAAAGGGAACTCCAGTATATTTGTCTAGAGGAAATAATATGGAGGGCGATTAATATATTGTTATCTATCATCTCTAAAATTATTCACTATGGCCAAACAGTTATAATCTACAGACTACTTGTAGCCAAACATTTCAGTATCCAGAAGTTAGAGTATTCAAGTTTGGGCATCACATTGCCAAGGTCCTGCTTCTCCTGGTCCTATATCCTTGCTCTTTCTTTCTGGCTTTGAAGGACCATATTTCCTGTCCAAGCTCCTCCTCCTTTCCCAGTTAGTGCCCGTTGCTAGTCCTCTGTCACTCAACTTACTGGCGGTCTCATTAGGAAGACATCGTATGTATGCCCTATATCTCGTATCCCCTCAAAGCAAGTCTTTCTGTGGCTTCATTCTACTATTAATAAAATAGCTAATATCATAACTAGACTTAAAATTCATCTTATTTTGATGAAAATTATTTCTTTAAAATGATCTGAAACAGTTTTTTAAATAATCTTTAAGAAGCATTAATGGAAATGAACAGATACTGCACAAAGGGTAAAGACTTACAGTTATAAAATTAACATATGGAAATCTAATATATAGCATGGTGACTTCACTTGATAATACTATATCATATACTTAAATGTTCCAAGAAAGTACAGTTATTCCTGGGTATCTGCAGGGGGTTGTTTCCAAGACCCACTTGGTATATAAAATCTGTGGATGTTTAATTCCCTAAGGGTGAGCACCGAAGAACTGATGCTTTTGAAGTGTGGTGTTGGAGAAGACTCTTGAGAGTCCCTTGGACTGCAAGGAGAGAGATCCAACCAGTCCATTCTGAAGGAGATCAGCCCTGGGATTTCTTTGGAAGGAATGATGCTAAAACTGAAACTCCAGTACTTTGGCCACCTCATGCAAAGTGTTGATTCATTGGAAAAGACTTTGATGCTGGGAGGGGTTGGGGGCAGGAGGAGAAGGGGACAACAGAGGATGAGATGGCTGGATGGCATCACGGACTCGATGGACATGAGTCTGAGTGAACTCTGGGAGTTGGTGATGGACCGGGAGGCCTGGTGTGCTGCAATTCATGGGGTCACAAAGAGTCAGACACAACTGGGGGACTGAACTGAACTGAACTGACCTATTTGCATTTAACTATGCACATCCTCCTATATTCTTTAAATCGTCATTGGATTATTTATTTTATATTATCTTTTTAATTAAACTTTTTAGTTTGTACTGGAGTGTAGCTAATGAGAACTTTCATAGTTTGAAAGTTCTCATTAGCTACTTACTCCTTGGAAGAAAAGTTATGACCAACCTAGATAGTATATTCAAAAGNCCTGAGGAAATATTGCTTATATTCCTCAGTCAACATGTTATACGCATTCATTTATTTCACTTATACCTTGAGTTAATCTTGCCTCAGGGAATTCAAATATTTCCATACATAGTCAAATTACTCAGGCTCTTTAATATGATAGCTTCCAATATTTTTACTACAACAACAGTAACAACAAAAAAATGCATTTGACACAGAGCACACATTTGTGTTTATTTATACATATAAAATATACAAAATTAAAATAAAATATTAATAAAGCAATGCTAAATCTTACAACTCACTAAAAGATTATGACCAACAGCTTATTTATTTTTTTGGTGGATAATTGCTTTACAGTGTTGCAGTAGTCTCTGCCATATATCAATGAAAATCAGTTATACATATATATATATCCCCTCCATCATGAGCCTTCCTCACTATCCCTGCCCCCAGACCAGCAGTTTAAAAAACACTGATTTAGAAAAGAAATCCTTTTGACAAGCTTGATCANTGCAGTAGTCTCTGCCATATATCAATGAAAATCAGTTATACATATATATATATCCCCTCCATCATGAGCCTTCCTCACTATCCCTGCCCCCAGACCAGCAGTTTAAAAAACACTGATTTAGAAAAGAAATCCTTTTGACAAGCTTGATCACAAGTATGTTTGGTAGCCTTATAAGTTACTTTACTAAAAAATAAATATTTCAGAAAGCATTACAGTGCTAAGAGAAAGTATAGCAAATAATCTTAGACTGTAATTGTCTGATTTTTCCAACTCTGAATTTTCCATTTCTGTATTATTTGTCTTTCAGGAACCAATTTTCTACACATGATTTTCTAGCAAATGAATGAGGAAAGGAAAGATTATAAAATCCAGTCCATATTTTTTTCCTGTCCTTTTTCTGCTATCTTTTAATCTTATCTTGGACTTCCTTATCACTTAGGTTTAGTTAAAAATTATTTCTATATCCACTTGCCTTGTTCACAAATAAGCCAGTTGTTTGCCATTTCTTACTTTCTGCAGTGAGACAAGTTGTCCATCCTAAAGAATTTCCTGCTCCCAATATGGTTTTTTGCTGTCAAATCCTGTTAAGTATTTTATTGTTAGGGATAACATATTTGTTTTCCTTCAAGGAAATACTTCATCATCATCATTATCATCATTGCCTAAATATGTTGCTGGCAGTGTGGAAAGGCAACTATAATATTTGATATTAAAATATTTTATGATACATTAAAATGTACTAAATATTCTATTTCATCATACTGAACAAATTCGATAAAGATAGATAAGTGCCTTATGGAGTTAATTTTACCCACATAAAATTGAAGAAGAGAAATATAAAAATATATAACCTTAATTAAGCAATGTTATTTAGCCATTTTAAAAGTGACTTTTAAAAAAAATCACTTTAGAATAATATGCTTGCTAATGTAAATATAGACAATAGACTATAATTGTTTATTCCATTCACTGCAGAAAGATAACTTCTGGAGGTTTATGATACACATGGACTCAAGAAGATTACAATCAAGGAGGAACATTTATAAAGTATAATTAAAATGCAATGTATTCTTTGAACTAGTGGAACTTTCTAAAAAGTATATTAGTAACTGAGGAAAGAGTAAATGTTTTGAGAAAAGGGTTCAGAAAAGGAGTTCACAAAAGATGGGTTCCCTAAGCTGAATCTTGAAGGACATGTAAAGGGGAAATTATTCCAAGTGAGAAAGTAATTAAGAGAAACTGTCATGATATTTTTAGTCTTCCTAGCCTGCCATAATTAATTGTGACAACTCTGGCAGGTATGACATTTTCTGAATTTATAAAAAGAGGTTTTTTGTCATTGAAGGAATCTTTTTTTTTCCCTTGCTGATTTTTCAGTAGTAGGCTGACATATATCATTGCAGAAAATGGTTTCTGATTAAATTTTACTGACTTCTAAAGAGCAGTTTTCACTCTAAAGCTGTATATTTTTCCCTTCAGTTTTCTCAGTTAGGACATGGTCTGTATTACAAGACTAAGACCTTTTAAAATATACCTCTCATCAGGTTCTTGGCAAAGTTGCTCATTTGCAAAGTCATACCTCTAGTCCACATAAATGAAAAATTATTTTAGGCATTCATTTGGCAGTGCTTTTTATAGAAACAGGTTAAGAAAACTACAAAGATTTGAAAAATCTTCAAATTCTGAAATTGCAAAGCTCAAAGACTGTATCATGTAGTGGCAGCAAAAAAGAGAAGGACACACCAGTTCTTCCTTGCTAACTTCAGCCCCCATATCTAAATCATTACCAAGTTTAAAGAAGAATAAAGAGACATTTAAAATAATGTAAACTTGTGGTAGTACGGTATTTTCATTTATTTGCTTATTGTGTGTCTCTATAAGAATGAAACCACCGTAAAAGCAGAGTCCTCATCTACTATGTATATTCCTCTATCTTCAAAACATAGAACAATGTGTAGCATATGTTAAGAAATTGACAAATATTTGGTGAGTGAATGAATAAATAGGTGAAATAATTCACTATTGAATTAAGTAAATATTTTCCTCTAGCAATCATAGATTTTTAAAATAGGAAGATGTTCTCTGGATCATCCCCATGCACCGGCCCCAAGCATCTTGTATCCTGTATCAAACATAAACTGGCACTTCATTTCTTACATGATAGTATACATGTTTCAATACCATTCTCCCAAATCATCCCACCCTCTCCCTCTCCCTCAGAGTCCAAAAGTCCATTCTATACCTCTGTGTCTCTTTTGTTGTCTCACATACAAGGTCATCATTACTATCTTTCTAAATTCCATATACCAATAGAATATTGTAAAGTAGAATAAAGTAAAAATAAAATTTTAAAAAAAGAAAAATAAAGGAATAAAAATTCTGAAAAAAAAATAGGAAGATGTTACAAAGTCATTCTCAAAAGCATGGAAGATGGGAATGAACATTTTGTGGTTGTTTAGATAGTGTAACTGAATTTCAGGTATATGATTCATTCTTTTAATATTTATTGAAAATTTATTTCTAACAGAAAAAGTAACAGACATAGTCTCTTTCCTCATAGGATGTAGATTTATATGGGGTGAGAAATGCATAAACAAGAAAGTGCTTTAATATTGGCCCTTGGTATTTTGTAAAATTTGCACTCACAGTATCAACAATTCACAAGTGAGTTCAGAGCTGTGATACAGACAAAAAAGTTTTTGCCAAGAGATGCATTTAAATCATCCATGTTGCAATGTAAGGATCTAGTCAGTGAGCTTAGGTTACTGTTTACCACCTGCACATTCGCGTGGGTTGCATTGTTTCATTCTTAGATAAGCATTTTGGGAAAAACTTTTTTGATGTTGTGGAATTGTGAATTCAGAGCTTTTCAAAGATTTGTTTGGATTTCTGAAGATATTTCCTCTTCACTTCATCTCTTCAGTAAAATTTAGAGTCTATTATTGCATGTTAAAGTAAAGAAATGTAAAAGATATCAAGATAGCAGAGAATATGCTATCACAGTGGCTGATGAAATGTGGGAGACCGAAAGGCAATGTGTTGGGGAAGTTTTTATTAAGAGGGAATATGAAATGAATATTGAAAATTAATAGATTAGGAGTTTGTCAGGTGATTTAGGTAAGGAAGACAGTACAAAAAAGAAGAAATAGCATGTGCAAAAGCCCAGCAGTGTGAAATTATTCCATGAATTTAGAAAGCAACAGGCATCTGGTGTTTTAAGAGCAAAATTTTATAAAGGTTTGGAAGTTTCAGATGAAATGGGACATTGACTAAAAGCCAGGCTAATATGGATCATGAAGAAGTGCTTACAAAGAGATCTGGGTATTATGCAGTAGGAAATTAAGACTCATTGAGAGATTCTAATTGGGAAAAACCTTATTGGGGTGAATGTATTAAAATATTTTAGAAAGTACCATCTGCTGATACATATTGGAAGACTGAAGAAGAACTAGACTAGAGACAGATAGACAAGTCAGGAGATTAGTGTGATAGTCCAAGGAGAGAATGATATCCCCCAGCTAAGGCTGAAACAGTAGAAATGGAGATGAGAAGTTATTTAGAAAGAGAAACAGGAAGTTGAATTGACAGGACACTTCACAAGTGTTCCAGTTTCTGAATATGAGTTGTTTCTATTTTATGGGTTTCTTCTTTGTGTTGATTTTGTTGAAATGACCTGGGCAATAGATTACTACAAAAAGGTTACCTTAATACTATGTTCAGTAGATTGAAATTTTTTCAAACCCTTCAGATATTAAGAATGTCTGTGGTTTCCATCCAATATCAGGAAATTAAGGCCATCAACCCGAGAAGCTTATGTCATCCATTGCATATTCTCACCTTGTGCTGTGCTGTGCTTAGTCACTCAGTCATGTCTGACTCTTTACAACCCCATGGACTGTAGCCTGTCAGGCTCCTCTGTCCATGGGAATTCTCCAAGCAAGAATACTGGAGTGGGTTGCTGCTGGGAGCCAGCACGGGAGATCCCACCCATGACAAGGTCATGCAGAGAGACGTGGCGGGCAGGGTGAGTCAGGTCTCAAGGGACTACCCTAAAACCAGAATCTGTCTGTTTTATTATTTCATGACTTTCACCAACTCCTCTGACTTTAACAGGGGGCTATCCTCGACCACCTTTCTCTGGAAAAAGTTAACTTAGAGTTCCAATTAATAGTCTGCTGCATATAAAAGGAGTGTCTCAGCTCAAACCCCTCTGATGGCTCTCTAACTTGCCTGACAGCTTTCCTTGGACTTTTACAACAATGCATGTGATTGTTTACAGCCTCCCAACCATGAGAGGCATGGGAAGCTTAAAATATCTTAAAGATATAGAGCCTTTTGAAGAGCTAAGAATTATATTGGTGAAGGGTTTCACTGTTGAGTTAATGATTGCTGCCAGACCTCCATATCCTTTATCTTTTAGGGACCTGGGAGGATATTAATCAATGTAATTGGGATACAGAAATAGGAATATAGTAGTTTTGATGTTAGCAATACTAGACTTTTGAGTTAATGAATTTTCTCTTTGTTATAAATCACTGTACTCCTTTTCTTTGTTATAAATCATTGTATCCTTAAGAATGTAACTTTATTTAGTGCTTTCTGAGAGTGGCACCAGACTTTGGAAAGAACAACACTTTTAGGGCAAATAAGTTTTCTGGTTGACAGATCCTTATCAGAAAAGGGTCACAAAATGCTAATAGGCCTCCTGTCCAGAAGATGATGCAAATCACCTAAAACCTGTGTATACAGATAGGTATGCAGAGAGAAAGCCTGGTTTCGATAAGGGTCAGGGCTGCTGACCCTGCATGATTTTGTATTTTCCATTATTCTCTATGTACAGCTTAAAGTATATAAGCTCCCTGGAAAAACAAAGTTTTGGGCCATGCCTCATCATTGTTTGGCTTCCCGTGTCAATTCTCTTTTTCTTTCTTTCTCTCTCTTACTCTCTTTTTCAGGCTGATCCCTTGGAGAGCAGGGACTCGCTGTGTTCACTTCTTTGCCTAGGCTTCTAAGACCCACGCGAGAGGGAGCCCAAGGCAGGGCACCCTCCACTAATCAAGTGGGCACCTGTGGCCTACGTGAACAGTATAAGTCCCTTGTCTTGGGACTTTATCGGCTTTCTGCATAAACCAAGGAATATCGGCCTCTTTCTCTCCTTNACTCTTTTTCTTTCTTTCTCTCTCTTACTCTCTTTTTCAGGCTGATCCCTTGGAGAGCAGGGACTCGCTGTGTTCACTTCTCTGCCTAGGCTTCTAAGACCCACGCGAGAGGGAGCCCAAGGCAGGGCACCCTCCACTAATCAAGCGGGCACCTGTGGCCTACGTGAACAGTATAAGTCCCTTGTCTTGGGACTTTATTGGCTTTCTGCATAAACCAAGGAATATCAGCCTCTTTCTCTCCTCTATTTTCTTAAATGCAACATCCTTTCTTTATCTCTATATCTTTAAATAAATCCTTATCTCCTTTTATATCTCTAAATAAATAAATCTGTCATCACCAATGCCATCCACGCTTGCTTTGGATACCCTGGATCCAACCGGGGCTGGTCCTCAGTAGGTTGCCATGCCCTCCTCCAGGGCATCTTCCCAATGCTGAGACTGAACCCATATCTCCCAGGGATTGAACCCAGGTCTCCCACATTGCAGGCAGATTCTTTACCATCTGAGCCACCAGGAAAGACAAATACTTGGGTGGGTAGTCTATCCCTCCTCCAGGGGCTCTTCCTGACCCAGGGATCAATCCAGGGTCTCCTGCATTGCAGGCAGATTCTTCACTAGCTGAGCTACCAAGGAAGCTCGCCTTGTTGATGTGGAAAAATGCCAGTGGCTAGATTATTTTTCTCCTGCCTGCAATGCAGGAGACCTGGGTTCTATTCTGGGTCAGGAAGATCCCCCGGAGAAAGAAATGGCAACCTACTCCAGGCAAGTATTCTTGCCTGGAGAATCCAATGGACAGAGGAGCCTGGCACGTTACAGTCTATGGGGCAGCAAGAGTCAGACATGACTGAGTGACTCAGCACACAGATTATTTTTGCCAGACTCAGTGAGTCTGATTCAGAGTACTCTGAGANTCCTGCCTGCAATGCAGGAGACCTGGGTTCTATTCTGGGTCAGGAAGATCCCCCGGAGAAAGAAATGGCAACCTACTCCAGTATTCTTGCCTGGAGAATCCAATGGACAGAGGAGCCTGGCACGTTACAGCCTATGGGGCAGCAAGAGTCAGACATGACTGAGTGACTAAGCACACAGATTATTTTTGCCAGACTCAGTGAGTCTGATTCAGATGATTCTGAGCAGAGCTCAAGATGAACTGTTCCTCTCAGGACATCTCTTGAATTTGGTCTCTCCTTGTTAGCAGAGGCCCCTGACTTTAC
>SJYW01048151.1:0-22142 GCA_006410735.1 Raphicerus campestris | reverse complement strand
GAGTTGCCATTTTTGGTGCATCACATTGATTTGCTGAGCATACTTCTCAGATGTAATGGTTTCTCTGGGATTCAGAAAACTGTAGTGGACCAGACTAGTAGTAGACCACCAAACAGTGACCATGACCTTTTTTTGGTGCAAGTTTGGCTTTGGAAAGTGCTTTGGAGCTTCATCGCAGTCCATTAAGCTGGTCATTGCTGATTGTCTTATAAAACCCACTTTTCATCATGTGTCACAATCTGAGCAAGATATAGTTTGTTGTCGTTGCACAGAATAAGAGAAGAGGGCATTTCAAAATGACAATTTTTTTGACTTTCAGTCAGCTCATGAGGCACCCACTTATTGAGCTTTTTCACCTTTCCAAGTTACTTCATATGCCAAATGGCTGTAGAATGGTCGATGCTGAGTTGCTGGCCAAAGCTCATGCAGTTTAAGAGGATCAGCTTCAATGACTGCTCTCAGTTGGTCATTGTTGACTTCCTATGGCTGGCCACAATGCTCTTCACATTCAAGGCTCTCATGTGCTTTGCAAACTTCTTGAGCCATCACTGCACTGTACATTCATTAGCAGTTCCTGGGTCAAATATATTGTTGATGTTGTGAGCTGTCTGAGCTGCTTTACAATCCATTTTGAACTTAAATACAAAAAATTGCTCAAATTTGCTTTTTGTTGAATATCATTTNTGCAAACTTCTTGAGCCATCACTGCACTGTACATTCATTAGCAGTTCCTGGGTCAAATATATTGTTGATGTTGTGAGCTGTCTGAGCTGCTTTACAATCCATTTTGAACTTAAATACAAAAAATTGCTCAAATTTGCTTTTTGTTGAATATCATTTCTAAAGTATAAAATAAACATAAAATAATCAGCAAGTAATAAGTAATTAGCAAAAAAAAAATACAGTGAGAAATGTACATTAAAATGATGTATAACAATCAAATTTATATAAGAATGTATTCCAATATCAAATGGAAAAATTCAAAAATGCAAAATCACAATTACTTTTGCAGGAACCTAAAAATATTACCCTTTTTTAGATGATAAAAATAAAATATAGAAAGAGTAATTTACCAGAATTCAAACACAGGCAGTCATAGACACAGCACCCAAATAAGTCACATTTCAAGATCCTCACTGTTTATGAGCTATTTATTTCTAGCTTTCATTATTTATGTAGCTCTAATTTAGAATTTCAAATCTGAAAAAGTAAAAATCACCTATGCATTTGTAAATACTGTTTCTCAATCAATTGAAATTGTTCCTTTCAGCAATATCTACAGATATTTTTGATGGTCTGAAGTTAGGATGGTTGATTCCTCCAGCTCCATTCTTCCTTCTTAAGATTGCTTTGGCTATTTGAGGTCTTTTGTGTTTCCACATGAATTGTGAAAATTTTTGTTCTATAATAGTTCTGTGAAAAATGCCAATAGTAATTTGATAGGGATTGCACTGAATCTGTAGATTGCTTTAGGCAGTATAGTCATTTTCACAATATTGATTCTTTCAGTCCAAGAACATGCCATATCTCTCCATCTGTTTATGTCACCTTAGATTTTATTCATCGGTGTCTTATAGTTTTCTGTATACAGCTCTTTTCTCTCCTTAGGTAAGTTTATTCTTGGATACTTCATTCTTTTTGTTACAATAGTGAATGGGATTGCTTGCTTAATTTCTCTTTCTGATTTTTCATTGTTAAGTGTATATGAATGCAAGAAATTTCTGTATATTGACTTTGTATCCTGTGACTTTACTAGATTCACTGATTAGCTCCAACAGACATCATTCCAAAGAAGACATACTGATAGCTAATAAACTCATGAGAAAATGCTCAACATTGCTTATTATGAGAAACATGTAAATCAAAACTACAATGAGCTATAACTTCACACTGGTCAGAATGGCCATTATCAAAATCTACAAACAATAAATGCTGGAGAGGATGTGGAAAAAATAAACTCTCTTGCACTGCTGGTGGGAATGTAAATTGATACAGCACCTAGGGAGAACAGTCTGGAGATTTCTTTAAAAACTAGGAGTAAATCTACCATATGACTCAGCAAACCCACTACTGGGCATATACCCTGAGAAAACCACAATTCTAAAAGATACATGTACCCCAGTGTTCACTGCAGTACTATTTACAATAGCCAGGACATGGAAACAATCTAGATGTCCATTGACAGATGAATGGATAAAGACATTTTGGTACATATATACAATGGAATATTACTCAGCCATAATAAAGGAACACATTTGAGTCAATTCTAGTGAGGTGGATGAACCTAGAGCCTGTTTTACAAGTTAAATAAGTAAGAAAGAGAAAAACAAATATCATATATTAACACATATATATGGAATCTAGACAAATGGTACTGATGAATCTATTCGTAGAGCAGCAAAGGAAACCAAGAACAGACTTGCGTACACAACAGGGGAAGACGAGGCTGGGACAATTCAGAGCAGCATTGAAGAATATATATCACCATGTGCAAAATATGTAGCCAGTGAGAATTTGCTGTACGATGCAAGGAGCTCAACCTGATGCTCTGTGACAACCTAGAAGGGTACGATGGGGTAGCGGGTGCAAGGGAGTTTCAAAGGGAGGGGACATATGTATACCTATGGCTGATTTATGCTGATGTATAGCAGAAACCAGCACAACAGTGTAAAGCAAGTATCCGTCAACGAAAAATAAAGAAAAAAAAAAACACACTAATAGGAGGCAGGGCTTCACTGGAGGTCCCGGATTTAAGATTCTGAGCTTCCAATGCAAGGGGCAAGGGTTTTATCCCTGGTCAGGGAACTAAGATCCCACATGCTACAAAGCAGGACCAAAATAATAGAAAAGAAAGACTATTAGGAGTTCTATTGGCATTTGGTAGGTAGAGACCCAAGACACTCTAAATATCCTACAATGCACAGGACAATCTCCACAACAATGAATCACCCAGCTCAAAATGTCAGTAGGGCACAAGTTTAGAAACTTTGCTCAAGTATAAATATAAACAAAATCAATTCACTTTGTAAAAAGCAATATTCCCAACAAATTCTGTCCACAAAAAGCCACAAGAAAAGTTCTTCAAATGAAAGCTGATACATTTTAAAGTATTATTGTTTTACACTAAATTATGTCAATACTTCAGGCTGTATTTTGACACTCTTTGGGTTGAGAAATTTCCATTTCAGCCCCAGAAATTCTAACACACTATTCTCATATAGTTGAAGAGATAAGTAAGGATTTCAAAGCTATGTTTTTAGTGCCATTGAATGAAATATTATACAGCCACAAAAAGGAATGAAAATCATAGAGTAAAGTAAGTCAGAAAGACAAAACAAATATCATATATTAATATACACATGGGTAATCCAGAAAAATGGTATAGGTGATCTTATTTGCAAAGAATAAATAGGTACAAGGACATACAGAACAAATATATGAATACAAGGGGGAAAGATAGGGTGGGAGAAATGGGGAGATCCAGATTGACATATATATCCTATCGATACCATGTATAAGAAGTTAACTAATGAGAACATACTCTATAGTACAAGGAATCTACTACTTAATACACTGTGGGGACCTGAATGGGAAGGAAGTCAAAGTTCACTTCAGTTCAGTCGCTTAATTGTGTCTGACTCTTTGCGACTCCATGAACTGCAGCATGCTAGGCCTCCCTGTCCATCACCAACTCTAACTGCAGCATGANATAATATTGCTCCTGTTTTATACGTGGGATCCTAGCTCCCCAACCAGGGATCAAACCCACATTCTTTGCATTGGGAGGTGAATCCAGAGACTTCTTAATCTCTGGACCACCAGGAAAGTCCCTAAAGACCTTTTTAAAATCACCACTCTGCTCACTGAGATTCTCTCTCACTACTTCTGGGGACTCATCATGCGTTTCCAAGGAGTCCGTTTCATCATCTGTCTCTTATACACATCTGCCCTCAATCCTTCCCAGCATCAAAGTCTTTTCCAATGAGTCAACTCTTTGCATGAGGTGGCCAAAGTACTGGAGTTTCAGCTTCAGCATCATTCCTTCCAAACAACACCCAGGACTGGTTGGATCTCCTTGCAGACCAAGGGACTCTCGAGAGTCTTCTCCAACACCACAAAGGGAGGGGATATATGACTATGTATGGATGATTCATTTTGCTCTATAGTAGAAACTAATACAATGTTGTAAAGCAACTATACTCCAATAAAAATTAATTAAAAATAAATATACCAACTAAATAATAAAATGAATAAATTAATAAGAGGCCAAGTACTTTCTGCTACACTCTTCCCCCCAAAATGTTATCCTTCCCTCTTCCTGTTCTTACATATTCATAAAATATTATGACTTTTGCTTTTTTTAAAAAAATGATTCAACACTGTATGATTCTAAACTAAATTTAATTTTATCTTTATAGCAAATGTTCATTTTATCCCACAGTATATAATACAATCATTAAAGGGGTTGCATGTAGTCCAAGAGCTGAGCCAGATGTCACTAATTTAATTCATCAACCTTAATCTCAAAAAAGAAAAATGTTAATAAGAAGAAAGTCACTGATCCAATTAAGCACACAAACAAAAAAAATCCACTTTAAGGAACAAGCAGTGTTCATAAATATTAAAATGAACGAATCTTTTCAGTGGATTTGGCTAAAGGAATCTAATCTAATGCCAGTGTAAATGAAATATTAATAAAGTACAGGGAGATGGGAAGACCAAATCTAATCTCTCTAATCATATCTCAGGCACCACCACACACCTCCCACTGTGGGCTCTAATGAGGAGATAAGCCTTATTCCTACCGTTAATTTGGTACAAATATTAAAAGGTTCTTGTCCTTGTCAATTCTCTAACCCCTGTACTGCTGACATTTCTGGTCTTGCTCCCAATGTCTAGTTTCCCATAGACTGAGCACCTGGCTAATACCCAGAACACAGCTGCCCTGCTTTAAAAAAAAAAAAAAGTGCAAATTGCAGAGCACATAGAAGGAGCTCGGGAGAAACCACTTTTATAAAAGAAAATAAGAATAATGCAAGGGGAATAGAAGACATTCAGACCTAGTGGGTTTGTTAATTGATGATTTTTAATGTCATTTTTAATAAAATGATAATTACTTGCACAATTTTTCTTGAAGGGGTAGAAGCATTATGCACAAGAATGTCATAAGATTAGGAGGCAAAATGTTTATCCTGCAAGCATTTTAAGTTTCTCTCTCATGGGCACAGCCTCAACTTCAAACTAGTCATTTAATGTCTTATACTTCTGTTGTCCTTTCATCTAAAAAATAAATAAATAAAAATAAACACATTAAGGGTGCCAGGCAGAGTTAACATGAATGTCAAATAAGCCTATGAATAAAAGGATGTCAGGGTGCATGATATTATTATAATACTTTCCTTAGCTGGAATAAATATTTGTAAGATGCACATCTCCTTTAGATGTCACATAGAAAACAGGTCCTTTTTACATCTTGACATAAAATTTTGTCAGTTATTTTCTTTTACTTGAACAATAACTTCAGATATAGCAACTTAAATATAACTCTATTTTTCAATAAAACTACATTCCTTATGTCCACCCTCTAATTTATTTAAAACCTGTCACATCATGAGATACTCTTCACTGGAATCAAATAGTGAAATACTATAATTTTACCTTTCGGAAATACTGCATAACTTGTAAACATAAAGTTGGAACTTCACAGAAATTACCTGAGGAAGACAACACAATTTCCTCCACTGATACTATTTCACAAAGTCATTTTCATCATAAATGTGACTATTTGTAACTAAAATTTTTGGAAAGATTGTTAAATATCCATTTTATACATTAGAGCAATGTTTAGTAAATACAGCTTGCTACATTCTGAACCAACAAAAAACAGACCAAAATGTTCTAAACCTTTTTAAAATTTAAACTTTAGAAAGGGAAATAAAATAAGTTTAAAAAAGAAATCAGAAACAACACAGAGGTGAAGTCTAAGCCATTTAAGAATAAATGCACAATTAAGACCAAATATAAAGAGCTTCAAATAGAGGTGCTGTTTTCAGATGCCTAATTATTTTGCTGATGATGCCTTTTCCTTTAAATAAATCGGCATTTTAGAATTCAGTATATGCATGGCTTCCCTGGTGGCTCAAACGGTGAATCGGTGAATCAGCCTGTAATACAGGCGACCAGGATTTGATCCCTGGGTTGGGAAGATCCCCAGGAGGAGAAAATAGCAACACACTATAGTATTCTTGCCTGGAGAATCTCCGTGGAAAGAGAAGCCTGGCAGGCTACAGTCCATGAGGTCGCAAAGAGCTGGACATGACTGAGTGACTAAACAGAACACATATGTATGTATGCAGTATGAGCAAAGAATATTGTTACTTACTGCCCTCCCACCGAAAGGCTGAGTCTCTGTGAAGTTTCCATTTGACCTTGGGAAAGCATTTTCTCCTCTCTAAACTTCATTTTCCTTGCCTGCACAATGGGGATGACAATAGTGTTTGCCTCACAGATCTGTGCCGAGGATTACATGTACTTAAGAACACTTTTGTCACTTACTTAGCTGCACAGTAAATGCTATCTGCCTTTATCATTATTTTCTTATTTACTTTTTAATGCTCAGCATTTAAAAGATTTTTTAAAAATATATATTTATGGAGCCATTCTGACCATGCTGCTAAAATGCTAGGATGAGTGATAAAAATCTAACATCCTTTCTTTTAGTCAAAGAATCTTTGTTCTTTCCTTGGCCCTATATTACTGTCCAGAAATACTACTTAATTTTCTTGTTATAAATCTCAAGAACACAGCTTGTTACCCTTCCCAAACCACTTACATTGTTACAAGAGAAGGCAAAAATGAAAAAGAAAAATCTCTGTAATGATAGTATGTAATGTATAATTTCAGTGAAGATAATTTTTTTCATATGGAATGTTCCCAGGGCTCTTGCAAATAAACCACAGTGGTGACTGTGAATACAACTGGTGAATATATACTGATGAAAACATTAAAACTCTGCAAGGGGATATTAAATTATACAAGACCTAATATACATACCAGACACAACACAGGCATACACACACACACACACACACACGCGCGCGCGCACACACACACAAAATGATGGGTACACAGTTCCTTTAAGGCAGAGAGGAAACTCTGGCCAAGAATTACAGACTAAATTAGATATGGGAAATCTCTTGCCTTTGCTCTGAGATTGCCTAACTGCATAGGGAATTTAGTGTCTACATACAAATCTGGTCTACTGAATTCACAGAGAAGGATCAAAAAGTATTGGAGCTGACTAATGAGGTATGGTTGGAGAAGGATAACAAGGCTCCTGGGGGCAAGGGTGATACTGTCAATGAGGCACAGACTGCTTAGTACTTAAGAGTTTGTGTCAACTAGTTTCAGAACAGAGAGTTGCCTGGTGATTTTAAGATGGAAAGATCAGATGCACTGAAATACAGCACATAGTAGATTGCTATAATTAAGAAGAACAATCGCTTAAACACCATGCACTGCTTCAGAGTGAAATTAAGCAAAAGATAAATCTTTTGTACTACAGATCACTACTTACTGAGTCATGTTCCATAAAGGTATGGTTGAAATCTAATTCTGTATCTAAGACAAAATGAGGTTATATCCTTGTATCTCTAGTTGCATACAAATAAAGAATTGCCATATGCAAATAAGCATGCATGTATACAGAGCACTCATAACTTACTCTATCATTTATAAAGATAGACCATCTATATATAAAAAGAAAAAATATATCAACTATATCAGTTTTCAGGATGCTTACAACATAGTAAGCATTACTTGTTCAGATTTTAATGTATTTATTATAGTAATTGATGTTGAATTTATATTTATCAGTCCTAGCTACTGCCAGTTCAACAAATACCTTAAGAAATAATTCTTTTTCTAATAATTCATGTATTTTTAATTTTCATTCATAACTTAATATCCCCCCAAAGTTTTCATGTATCGGTCAAATTGGTTGAATAAATTCAAGTTATTCTGACATAGCTTTAAACTACTGTAAATGATTCCTCATAAAATAGTCATTTAGTGTAACTAGGAAAGTAGATTCATATGTCTCCTCAATGGCATCAAATGAATTCTTAAGTTATCACCGTGTATTCATTTATTTGGTCTTTTACCTAAAGAAAAATGCTCAAAAGAACAAGTAAACCTTTTTATAAAGTAAGAAAAAAATATTATAAAGGATTCAATACCTGATCTAAACACACAGTCTGCACACAAACTTTGACAAGTGGCTTAAAGATTTTTGATCTGATGAAATATCGTAAGAGATGATAAATGACCAGGTCACACTGGTTCTAGATCTGTGTGTCTCTCNATCGCAGCCATTCTGACTGGGATGAAATGGTACCTCATTGTGGTTTTGATTTGCATTTCTCTGATAATGAGTGATGTTGAACATCTCTTCATGTGTTTGTTACCCATCTGTATTTCTTCTTTGGAGAAATGTCTGTTTAGTTCTTTGGCCCATTTTTTGATTGGGTCATTATTTTTCTTGAATTGAGCTTCAGGAGTTGCTTGAATATTTTTGAAATTAGTTGTTTGTCAGTTGCTTCATTTGCTATTATTTTCTCCAAGTCTGAAGGCTGTCTTTTCACCTTGCTTATAGTTTCCCTTGTTGTGCAGAAGCTTTTAATTTTAATTAGGTCCCATTTGTTTACTTTTCCTTTTATTTCCAATATTCTGGGAGGTGGGTCATAGAGGATCCTGCTGTGATGTATGTCAGAGAGTGTTTTGCCTATGTTCTCCTCTAACAGTTTTATAGTTTCTGGTCTTAAATTTAGATCTTTAATCCATTTTAAGTTTATTTTTGTGTATGGTGTTAGAAAGTGTTCTAGTTTCGTTCATTTACAAGTGGTTGACCAGTTTTCCCAGCACCACTTGTTAAAGAGATTGTCTTTTCTCCATTGTATATTCTTGACTCCTTTGTCAAAGATAAGGTGACCATAGGTGCGTGGGTTTATCTCTGGGCTTTCTATTTTGTTCCACTGATCTATATTTCTGTCTTTGTGCCAGTACCATACTGTCTTGATGACTGTGGCTTTGTAGTAGAGCCTGAAGTCCGGCAGGTTGATTCCTCCAGTTCCATTCTTCTTTCTCAAGATTGCTTTGGCTGTCCAAGGTTTTTTTGTATTTCCACCATACAAATTGTAAAATTATTTGTTCCAGTTCTGTGAAAAATACCATTGGTAGCTTGATAGGGATTGCTTTGGGTAGTATACTCATTTTCACTATATTGATTTTTCCGATCCATGAACATGGTATATTTCTCCATCTATTTGTGTCCTCTTTAATAAAATCAACCCACAGAAATCCCTTGCATTCCTATACACTAACAATGAGAAAATTGTTTCCTTAATTTCTTTTCCTGTTTTCTCATCGTTAGTATATAGGAATGCAAGGGATTTCTGTGTGTTGATTTTATATCTGGCAACTTTTCTATATTCATTGATTAGCTCTAGTAGTTTTCTGGTGGAGTCTTTAGGGTTTTCTATGGAGAGGATCATGTCATCTGCAAACAGTGAGAGTTTTACTTCTACTTTTCCAATTTGGATTCCTTTTATTTCTTTTTCTGCTCTGATTGCTGTGGCCAAAACTTCGAAAACTATGTTGAATTGTAGTGGTGAGAGTGGGCACCTTTGTCTTGTTCCTGATTTTAGAGGAAATGCTTTCAGTTTTTCACCATTGAGGATAATGTTTGCTGTGGGTTTGTCATATATAGCTTTTATTGTGTTATGTTCCTTCTATTCATGCTTTCTGGAGGTTTTTTTTTTTTTTATCATAAATGGATGTTGAATTTTGTCAAAGGCCTTCTCTGCATCTATTGAGATAATCGTATGGTTTTTATTTTTCAATTTGTTAATGTGGTGTATTACATTGATTGATTTGTGGATACTGNCATGCTTTCTGGAGGGTTTTTTTTTTTTTATCATAAATGGATGTTGAATTTTGTCAAAGGCTTTCTCTGCATCTATTGAGATCGTATGGTTTTTATTTTTCAATTTGTTAATGTGGTGTATTACATTGATTGATTTGTGGATATTGAATGATCCTTGTATCCCTGGGATAAAGCCCACTTGGTCATGGTGTCTGATCTTTTTAATATGCTGTTGCATTCTGTTTGCTAGAATTTTGTTAAGGATTTTTGCATCTATGTTCATCAGTGATGTTGGCCTGTAGTTTTCTTTTTTTGTGGCATCTTTGTCAAGTTTTGTTATTAGGGTGATGGTGGCCTCATAGAATGAGTTTGGAAGTTTACCTTCCTCTGCAATTTTCTGGAAGAGTTTGAGTAGGATAGGTGTTAGCTCTTCTCTAAATTTTTGGTAGAATTCAGCTGTGAAGCCGTCTGGACCTGGGCTTTTGTTTGCTGGAAGATTTCTGATTACAGTTTCAATTTCCGTGCTTGTGATGGGTCTGTTAAGATTTTCTATTTCTTCCTGGTTCAGTTTTGGAAAGTTGTGCTTTTCTAAGAATTTGTCCATGTCTTCCAAGTTGTCCATTTTATTGGCATATAGTTGCTGATAGTAATCTCTTATGATCCTTTGTATTTCTATGTTGTCTGTTGTTATTTCTCCGTTTTGATTTCTAATTTTGTTCATGTGATTTTTCTCCCTTTGTTTCTTGATGAGTCTGGCTAATAGTTTGTCAATTTTATTTATCTTCTCAAAGAACTAGGTTTTGACTTTGTTGATTTTTGCTATGGTCTCTTTTGTTTCTTTTGCATTTACTTCTGCCCTAATTTTTAACATTTCTTTCCTTCTACTAACCTTGGGGTTCTCCATTTCTTCCTTTTCTAGTTACTTTAGGTTTAGAGTTAGGTTATTTATTTGACTTTTTTCTTGTTTCTTGATGTATGCCTGTATTGCTGTGAACCTTCCCCTTAGACTGCTTTTACAGTGTCCCACAAGTTTTGGGTTGTTGTGCTTTCATTTTCATTTGTTTCTATGCATATTTTGATTTCTTTTTTGATTTCTTCTGTGATTTGTTGATTATTCAGAAGGGTGTTGTTCAGCCTCCAAATGTTGGAATTTTTAATAGTTTTTCTCCTGTAGTTGAGATCTAACCTTAGTGCATTATGGTCAGAGAAGATGCTTGGAATAATTTNCATTCATTTCTATGCATATTTTTATTTCTTTTTTGATTTCTTCTGTGATTTGTTGGTTATTCAGCAGCATGTTGTTCAGCCTCCATATGTTGGAATTTTAAATAGTTTTCTCCTGTAATTGAGATCTAATCTTACTGCATTGTGGTCAGAAAAGATGCTTTCAATGATTTCAGGTTTTTTTGAGTTTACCAAGACTAGATTTATGGCCCAGGATGTGATCTATCCTGGAGAAGGTTCCATGTGCACTTGAGAAAAAGGTGAAATTCATTGTTCTGGGGTGAAATGTCTATAGATATCAATTAGGTCTAACTGGTCTATTGTATCATTTAAAGTTTGTGTTTCCTTGTTAATTTTCTGTTTAGTTGATCTGTCCATAGGTGTGAGTGGGATATTAATGTCTCCCACTATTATTGTGTTATTATTTTCCCCTTTTTTACTTGTTAGCATTTGTCTTACATATTGCAGTACTCCTATGTTTGGTGCATAATTTTTTTTTAAATGTATTTTGTTTTTGGCTGTGCTGGATCTTCATTGCTGTGTGTAGGTTTTCTTTGGTTTTGGCGAACAGGGTACCGTCTTAACTTTCCAAGTGTACAGTACAGAATTGTTAACTACAGGCACATTGTGGTACATATTTGTTTTTACAACTGTTTATTTTAGTTTTTATTCATTTGTATGTATGTTTTGAATAGAGTAGTAGAAAATTCCTTTTTCTACTTATTATTATATATCACCATGGGTTTTCATCCTAATTATATATAAAATATTAGCATTCATATTACTCATACAAATTTTGGCTCATACTGAGATGAACTGTCTAAAGGGTACCCAGTGATCTTAGTTAATGCAATTTCTTCCTCCCAAGAAGTAACAGTGATTTTTCATTAACTGAGTTTATAGAAATGTAATCATTGCATTAACACTCTAATACTTTTAGATCCTAAATTATGCTAATTTGATTTTAATGATTTAGCGATTTCCTGTTTGTTCTTAAAGATTTAAAAATAGCCAGCAGTACTTTAGTTGAGGCAGTTTTGTTTGTTATTGTCGTGAAAACTACACCCTCTTAAGTTTTAATTATTCTCAACCTGGTTGATTCCACACACCACTTAGGGCTAATGTGGCAAGATAACTATATTCAGATTCTGATGGTGCCTTATGTCTGCACAGAAGAGATTTCTGCTGGTTGGCACTCAGCTACAGCCATTTTCCAAGTCCTGTCATTTTCATTTCTCAGCATCACTTGTATGATGCTCCCTAGCTGAGGGCATTTGGACAAGGTAGGCTCTATGGGGTCACTCCCAGGTGACTCTCTATCAGAAATGATAAGAAATAATTGAATGGCAGCACCTTTCCTTTGTGCCGCTTTGGTTCTTTTGGAGAAATTGTACTCTTTCCGTCTATCAAAGTAAACCCCTCAAACATCTTGTCTCCTCTGATTATATACTTCAGGTCTTAAAAATATCAGCGTCAAGCCTGTTACCTCCATTGAAGCAGATGATTTATGAGAGCTGATAGGTATTGTTTGAAATACTGTGAACAGAGGATGCTTTGTTTAGTTACTTCCTGTCTGCTCTAAGATCGCCTTTGCTCACGGGCCACCAGCAACATTAGATGGATATTAAAATGTCATAGATGCCCAGGAGAGTGTTCCTAGCTTCAGTGGTTGATTCAGAGGGATCCTGACTCAGAAGCATTGTTGGCATCTAAACTCAGTAGACTATCCAGGTTGCACTGCTTAGCACGACAGCTGTATTAATTGTCTGTTTGTTGTTTTAATAGTTGTGCAAACAACTCTTAGACTATTGACTTTTTTAATTGAGTGGATGCTAGAGATACTCTGCTGGGATCAAACCTGACTCCTCTACTTCTCTGGTAGTATTTGGTATATCACTAGCAATGATACAACAATACTACTAGTAGTATTGCCAGTAATTACTAGCAATAATAATTGCTAGTAGCAATTAGCCACTTTCTATCAATTTTTTTTTTCTGTAAAATAGTAACAGAGTTCCTCTAATGACTAAATGAGCTTGTCAGATACTTTAAAAAGCAGGAAATTTGCAACATGTATTAACTACTGTTATTGTTAGTAGCATATAATTCACTGTTAGGTATGCACACAATAGTGTTATGGGATTCTCCCCCAATTTCTGCATTAAGCAACTTAACTCAAATGTTGTATTGGGGCACACGCAGTTTGGGAGTCAAGTTTTGTACACGCTAACCTCATGAAAGTGTGTTTCAAGTGTAGAGGAACATGATACTGCTTCAATTTAAAAATTAAAAAATGCAAATCATAGAATCAGAACCAGAAAGAGATACCAGTCCTCAAATGAAAAAATTCAATGGAATGGCTGAATAATGGAATGAAAATGCTGAATGCCAGAATAGTGATTTGGAATTCGAAAGCCCTCCTCCCCAAATGCAAAGCCAGTGAGTCACAAAATGAAAGCACAAGAGAGATGTGGGGGCATGGAAAATCAATCCAAGAGGTCAAGCATTTACTGACTACGAATTCTAGAAGGGAACAGAGAAATAGATAAGAAAATAATCAAAGAAATTATCAGAGAAATAGCCAGAAGATAATTCCTCTAAGCTGGAGATAGACTTGTGCCTTGAGATTAAAATGATTTGACCAATTTCCAGCAAAGTGAAAGAAAAACAGCCTATACCTATGTGCCCCTTGATGAAATTTCAGAACTCTTAGAATAGGATAAAGAAAAAACTTCTGTTCCCAAGGATGAAAAAGAAAGTTACCTAAGAATAAAGGAAGCATTATTTTAGCAGACTTCTTTTGGCTATTCTGAAGTATAAAACCTTTAAATTTTCACGGAAGATTATTTTGAGCCCAGAAAGTCTCAGATATGAAGGGTCAATAAAGATATCTTTAGAGGTGCAGAACCTTCTAAAACTAACTTCTAGATCTGCCACAACGAAATGAAAAGAAATGAGTGATAGCATTAAAAAAGTGAGCAATAAAATATCCAAANAGCAGACTTCTTTTGGCTATTCTGAAGTATAAAACCTTTAAATTTTCACGGAAGATTATTTTGAGCCCAGAAAGTCTCAGACATGAAGGGTCAATAAAGATATCTTTAGAGGTGCAGAACCTTCTAAAACTAACTTCTAGGTCTGCCACAACGAAATGAAAAGAAATGAGTGATAGCATTTAAAAGTGAGCAATAAAATATCCAAACTCATAATACTGATGGAAGTTTATGTTAAAATAAAAGAAGGAATTTTTATCCAGCAAATTGACAAGATTTAATGTTGATGAATATGGAGAATAGATACACTCATGTGTATAGGTGGAATGACATTTTGGAAGTTAGTGTGTCAACATATATATGACTATTTAAAATCTGCATCCCATTTGATCCAGCAATTCTAGGTGTCTGTAGTAAGACAATAGTCCTGGGTACCAAGAGAGCATATAACAGAGGGTACAGTATGCAAGGGGTAGAACTGGCAGGGGAATTGATCAAAGAAGATCAACTCATTAGTTTTTTGTGCCATTTACAGGATGGAATTAATTAAGTGCTCAAGAATTCATGAGAAAGGGCATCTGGCAGAAGCTATGCCAACAAAATGAGGTGAAACCTGGTCTGCTTTTATAGAAAACAGACTCATGATCAGGAGAGAAAAGGTGGAGTTAAATCTTTTTCAAATTCTCATGAATTAAAACATTCAGGTTTGAGCCAAAACCGAGCTTAGAAAGTTTAACCCCAGAGGAACCCCTTTGGGAAAATTATGATGAAGTGAAAATTGGATTATAATGGAAGCCTGTCTACTCTATAATTTTATGGTTTTCCAAACAGTATATCATCTCAGTTTACATTGTGTTTACTTAATTAGATGTTTGATATATGGAAAATAATATTTAGAAGAAAGCAGAAACATGGACTTAATGAGACTCAAACAGCATAAACAGAAAAGAGAAATTCAAGTGTCCTTATATTTTAATCATAACCAATAATAATTCTAGTTGTTGAAACTTTGCTGCCTCACTCAGATTCTTTATTGCATATGTCATATGCATTGTTTTTCCTTCCTGCAAGATGTGCTCAGGCATGTCTGATTCTTTGGGACACCATGGGCTGCAGCCCGCCAGGCTCCACTGTCCATGGAATTTTCCTGGCAAGAGTACTGGGGTGGGTTGCCATTCCCTACTCCAGAGGATCTTCTGGACCCGGGGATCAAACCTGCATCTCTTGCATCTCCTGCATTGGCAGGTGGATTCTTTACCACTAGTTCCACCTTGGAAGCCTGCTTGCAAGATGCATGCGACTGAGTGGGAGAGGATGAAACAAAAATATATCTAGACTTCTTCCCAGCTGAGCCGAAACAAGTTTAATAAACTCTGCTGCTGCTGCTGCTAAGTCGCTTCAGTCATGTCTGACTCTGTGCGATCCTATAGATGGCAGCCCACCAGGCTCCCCCATCCCCGGGATTCTCCAGGCAAGAACACTGGAGTGGGTTGCCATTTCCTTCTCCAATGCATGAGAGTGAAAAGTGAAAGTGAAGTCACTCAGTCATGTCCGATTCTTTGAAACCCTATGGACTGCATCCCACCAGGCTCCTCCGTCCATGGGATTTTCCAGGCAAGAGTACTCTACTTATACAAAAAGATTGAGAAATAGGGGTCCCAAAAAAATCAAGATAAAAATACCAAGTCCCTTCTCTTTCTCCTTAAGTAGCATACAGTAGAATTTTTAGAGGACAGAAAGGCTATAACTGGTGTTAATGGGAAGAAGTATAGGACTGAGTGTAGTATAGTGTGGCTGTTAGAAAGTGACAACAGCAGCCCCTGGAGTTGTGATGTCACAGCTTGGAGCACACAGCACAGGGCCTGGCGCATAATGCACCACAAACTCGAGCTAATATATTTAAATTGTTAGTTTATTTAACAGACCTGTATTGAGTGTGTGCTGCATGTCAGGCACTGTGCAAGGCACGCATGCGTGGGTCTTTGGGAGGGGAAGAGACCCACACTGAGGGAGGCTGTGGCTTGCCCTGCTGTTTACTTCAGAGCAGATTCCATGTTAAGAAGAAAGTAGAGTAAGCAGTGTTTAACTGGGTGATTTTCTGCTTCAGGACTTGGAACTGGTATCCCTGACCTGTAATATGGGGTTGACCAAAAAGTTCATTTGGGTTTTTTCGTTATATCTTAGTTTTTGGCCAACCCAGTATGGTTAGTGTGAGTATGGAGTTGGGGAGAAGTTGTTTATGAACATAAAGTTATTTTAGACTACAAAAGAAAGTTAAATCCAAACTGTTCTGCTAACTGCTGCTTTTCTTTTTGTCTCTTTGGCCTTCTAGTTCTGAGAAAGTGAAAATCTTACTTTTTAACCGATATTTTAGAAAACTATGCCTTTCTATCACTACAGAGCATGAAAAGGTCGTTTAGAAACGTCTGTGATTGTTAAAATTTTTCATCTTGTTTTTTCAAGGCCAGAATAAAGGATGAAAATAATGGATAAGAAAAAAAGATTTTTAAGTGCAAGATGTAGAGATTTTAATTAAAGGATGATCAAAAAGTGACTAGTCCTCCAAATCTTTAATAAAGCTAGTTAATTCTCCACTAATGCTGTAAGAATTATGCTCTAGTGAGCTGGGACATTTTGTTCATAATCAGGCAACATTATGTGCTTTTAATTAACAGTTATACTTCTATTTGGCAACCAAATAGAAAGAAAAGTGATTGGAAGAAAAGTGATACCAAATAATATACTACATTGTTTCAAAGTCATCATCAAAAAACGTCAGACATTGAACCTGTGTAGAGCATTGTTTGCTAAGAATTCAGGGATCAGACTAACAGGCCTATCTCTCTTCTGTAGGAGTACACCATCCAAAATAAATTATGGAAAGGTTAAGACATCAGCGAAAAATATATTAAGATCCAAGTAATTTAAAATATTACTAACCCACTGAACTAGAGAAAATATTTGCAAATCACATATCTGATAAGGGATTAATATCCAGAATTTATAGAGAACTCCTACAAAGATAAACACCAACAACAAAACTCAATTTAAAAATGGGCAAAGCACTTGAACAGAGTTTTCTTCAAAAAAGACGTACAAATGACCAGCAAGTGTATTAAAATATGCTCCCACAGTTGTTAGGGAAATGCAGATCAAAACCACAATGAGCCATCTCCTCACACCCTTTAGAACGACTACTATAAATTTTTTTTTTTAAAAAGCAAAACAGAAAATAACAATAACAAGCATTGATGAGGATGTGAAGAAATGGAAGACGCCGTGAGTAATGGATTTGAGAAGTTCAGGGTTAGGGTCTTCTCATTGGTGGCGTTTGTGTTGGGCCGTGCCAGCCACTTCCTCCGCACATGAATCCCTGTTCAAGAAGAAGAATCGATTGGCTGTATTTTCCGTGCTAAGTATAGTTGAGCTAGCAACGGCACCGGTTGATGTTTGAGGCTTGATGGTTAGATGTGCCTTCTCCGGAGCCAGACTGACACCTCAGAGCTGGGGTAGTTCTGCTATCTTCCAGGTTAGGGGGCTTCAGAGACCACCTGGAGGGTGGAAGGTGTCCGAGAGAGTGGGCTCAAGGGACAGGTCCCTGGTCACTTCTACCAGAGCAACTCAGCATCTGTCAAAATATATATGTTTTTTTAATCCTTGAAAGATTCTGCTTAAAAATAGCTTACCTGTGAAGAGTTGAGCAGGGAGGGTTAAAAAGTCAGTGATCCTGGTCACAGTCTTTGTCAAAGGAGAAAACAGCAGCTGTGAGAATAAGTGATGTTTTCTTTATTCTGGTCCTCCCTGCTCTTGCCCTCCTTTTATGGTCTCCTTTTTATTATCTCCTAGTTAGTGCAGAGTCGCAAAGGAATTCCATCCTTGAAATCCACACTGGTCTCCACCAGGATGAACAGATAAGGCACGCCACCACTGACAAAAGAACCCAGGTTTACTGCCTCCTGACCTGCATCTGAGAACTGGATCTCATTTTCTGAGCGCCTCATCTAGGGCAGGCCAAGGAACGGAGGTTTTTAATCTGCACCTCAGATGTTGCTTTTGTAGGTGGTCCCAAGGCCACAGTTTGAGAATAAGCAGACTCAATTTTTTTGTGAAGGAAGAACCCCTGAGGTGTGTGGATCTGGCATTATTATTGAATTTTACAGACAGAAACGTGGAGGACGAAGCAGCTCCGTCAGGGATACTCTGCTACTGAGATGTGGTTAGACACCTAGATGCTGCTTTCCCCACAAAATCATCACTTCTCAAATGCAGGTCTATAGGACATTCCTTTCCATGTTTCCCCCCACCCCCCACCCTGGGATCCATAGTGACATGAGAAAAATATCAGACAGGATTGTGTTTTATCAAGAATCTCCATTTATTCTGAGATTGTTGAATACTAAATGTTTTTAATAACAAAATAGTCCTTTTTTATGGCATGATGATAATTTTTTTTTTTTTTTGGTATTTTTTTTTAACAGCATGAGATCCGTAAATCTAAACCACTAAAAACCCAGGGAGTCTACTTGCCAAGAAGGCATGAGGAGGCAAACAGTGGGACTCTGCCCTCCAGGTCTCCAGCGCCCCATTCCTGGCTGCCTGGAGTGCTCCACGGAGCACTGTTAGGGAAGCACTGAGGTGGCGGAAAGTGCACCAGACAAGGAGTTTGGAGACCACAGTTTTGATCTTGTCTCCATCATTAATTAGCTATGTGACTTCAGCAAATCACTTCATTTCTCTGGGCCTGTATCATCATCCAGGATTCTGTGTGCTTAGGGATAAATTTCTGTATTTTGAAATAAGGGAATTATTAAAATGGATTAGGAGTTATTTTCCTTCATTATGAGTAATTCATCAACTCTACCATATTTGTATGAAACAACTAATATAATTTTTTATTAAGCCCAGTACACAGAAAGCTCATTAAGCTAACACTGGCTTACCCAGAGTGGTATTTAATTCAAAGCAATTGCTATTCCCTAGTAATCTAGATCTCTGTGGTTTAGTAGTAAAATATTGAATTATCTGAATCTCGTTAATGCAAGAGTCTTTTTTTTTTCAATTTCCCTATTTTTAAATAGAGGTTTTTCCTCCTAATTCAAGAACGTTGATATATATGCCATTGAACATCAGCCTCTGATTTATCAGAAGGTGACTCCACTTTGATAACCACATTCCCTCTCAAATGCTTTCACCCACAATAAATCTTCAGATATTTAGGGTTTGATTCTATTCCTAACTCTGTACTAATCAGTCTCCATGGTGTCTTATAAATACTTAAATGCCACATCAGCTTTGAAATCCATATTTCATTTGGGGCAACTCTGTTGCCTTGTAGCACTAATTTTTTCGTGTATTTGACAAGCATGTAATGAGCTCACTCTGTCTGCCAGACTGAGCTAGGCCTTGAGGATATAGTCCCAGACCTGAGGGAGCTCTGAGTCCAGTAGAGGAGTTAGTCTTACAAATAAATGATTAAAATATGGTAGAAAGGCAGTATTGAACAATTTATACTTTCAGTCTTTTTGTTCAAACTTCAATTCATGATTGTCCCAACCAGTGTCCCTCTAGGGCAAAGTATCTTTGGGTGTAAAGCTGGGTGTTGAGATCATTGTTGTACTGACCCCCTTCTCCCCCACGCTTGATCAAGTACAGAGGCTGTTCAGGCCTTACATCCTCTGCTCTCCTTCCTTTTAAGGAGGAGGGATGCGAGACTGGCCTTGTAAGGCTCGGGGACAAAGAACTACTTGGATACCAAAGGACTTGACTTGTATGCAAGATATAGAAGGTACAGGGAGACTGTAGCCTTCTTCGTGGGTAAGTGTAGCCACTGGTCTCATGGGAGGAGCACTCGGCCACAGCCCTCCCTCCTGTGGGAGCCAGGTACCAGAGCAGGGTCTGTTGTTAAGCAAACTGAGCTGAGCCTCCAGCTCAGTCTTTGGATGATCCTGCCTGCTTCTCTCTATAGGGTCTTAGAGTACCCTGCCTGGCATGCATCATCACCCTCCACGTGTGCTCCGTCGTGTCCAGCTCTTTGCATACCTCACGGCCTGTGGCCCACCAGGCTCCTCTGTCCAGGTAATTTTCCAGGCGAGAACACTGGAGTGGGTTGCCATTTCCTACTCCAGTCATCACATTGAGTGGTACCCAGACATGTCTTCTGAGGGTGGATATCTCCTTGGTCTAAAGTTAATGCTAAGTCTTTTATTATTCAACTGGTCGTGTCAGTAAAACATTAGAGTTTATCAATTTGTGCCTTTCATCATATACCTATAAAACTTAATTGTTTTCTTATAGAAAAAAATGTATTTCTAGACACAAGAGGTCAGTGTACCTCATGCAAAGGGTCTGGACACAAGTCAAATTCTACTGACTTTTTCACAAGGTCCAAATGAGAGCTAATGGTCTAAAGCATGCTTTTCTCTTGTTTGGAAAATAGTGCTATGTTCTCAGGCATGCCATGTTAGGGAAAACCGTTTCCAGTAAAGCATACACACAGCGTTTATACCACGTGAATTTGGGACAAATTCCTTTAAGTTAATGCGTAAGAGTTTTCCTCCTGTCTTTGTTTGGTTCGTTCTCCCCTCCCACCTTCCCTTTAGCTAAGCTGGAAGGAATCATATTGCTTACATGTGGATTAAAACAATGGACCCACTAGTTCATCCCTTTCTGTTTTTTCCAGGGCTAGGAGCATTAAGGGTGGTGGCTGGGAGGGACCTTGGAGTCCTCGGAAACCATGTTCCTCTCTTCTCTGGACTTGTAGGGTGATGATTACAGATCACATGCTGCATTTGAATATGCGTTGGAATGTTTGTTGTTTGTCAGTCTTCCTCTGCAATATTATAGTCTCTTAAGGACAGGAATCACATGTATCTTCCACCCTGACCAGTAAACTATTGTTCGTGTAACGGGATCAGTCATTGGCTTGAGAGTGAATGAATGGGGTCTCCTGATGGAAAGCCACCTTCTGTTCTTATCTGCCAGCCCCGGGTGGTCTTCAAATAGCCAGATCATCTACATAGTTGTGTTTCTTTACTGTGAGATACTTGACATGAAATTCTATTTTAAAAAACCTTGAATTTAATAGGCATAATTATAGCCTATGGCTAATCACTGTCTTTTGATTCACTGAACTCCATGTATCTGTGCAAGCATCTCTTTCTCCCCAACCCATTCATTTGAGCCCCATTTGGCCTCTCTTGCCCCTGCCCAGTCATCACGAGTGTTGGCATCACAGTTCATTCTGCTCTGTGGTCAGGCCAGAGGGTGAAGCAATCTCTTAGCACACTATATCCCCCCTTGCCTACCCTCCTACATCATTCACTGAACATAGAGTGTTCACTTGTGCACAAAGACGCAAGAGTTTTTGGACTCAGGTTTTGAGTCCCAGCTCTACCCCTTATTAGCTTCATGGCCTTGGACAAATTGCTCTTCTAAACTCACTTCCATCATCAATTAAAATGTAGATAATAAAACCTGCTTCACTGGGTTGTGGAAGTTGAATACCGTAACCAGTTAGGTATTGGTTTTTCCTGTCTTTTCTCTCAGCTGATTTGATTATATGTGAAAGAGAATGACTGCATTTTTCTATAGTGTATTGGATTGGGCAAAAAGTTCACTTAGGTTTTTCCAGAAGATCTTACAGAAAAACCCAAATGAAATTTTTGACCAACCCAATAATTACCAATAGTTGGCACAGGCTTTATGTCTCAACTCTCTGAGTAACGTCATATTTTTTGGCAAGTACAGACAATTTCCTGTTGAACTTGCAGAGTTGATGCTAAATCCTCTGCAGATAATGAAGAAAAGGGTAGTTTTCTACATTGGAGAAAGTCACTGTAGCCTCATTTTGATTCATTTATGGCATTCTGCTAATATTTTATAATGTGCCTGTGAAAAGAAATATGGTAGTCTCGAATTCTTTTGTTGCTGCTGCTGCTGCTAAGTCGCCTCAGTCGTGTCCGACTCTGTGCGACCCCATAGACGGCAGCCCATCAGGCTCCCCT
>SJYW01048146.1:15568-36021 GCA_006410735.1 Raphicerus campestris | reverse complement strand
ATTAAAAAAAATCAGAATAGAAGCTTTTTAGAAAAACAAAAAAAAAACTTTTAAACTGTTACCACACTACAAATATGAGTGTGAGAGAGGCCTTAACAATTTTTAAATTAAAGAATGTGTTATAATTTTTAGATATTGACTGATAATTTATAAATTATTTCTTTCCTTAACAATGTGATGTGCAATAAATATATTTTCATAAACTAAATTGTAATTTTGAAATATCATGATACAAATTATATATTTATGTAACATTATAGTTAATAATGTGTTTTACCCAGGTAATCATCACAAAAATTCAGTCAGAGGTATCAATTCTTTTCAATAGATAAACCATTTAGGATATGAAAGATGGATTATATAAGCTTATCAAGGACACACAAGTAACAATGTGGATAGAATTCAAATCCTTTACTTCTGATTGAAAGTCTATCATATCTGTACTGCTATAGGTAGAATATCATAGTTGCCTTCTATGCTCCATTATATATGATGCAGGTAAGTCCTAATTATGTACTAAGAGTCCCTGAGTATAAACTTCTGTTTCTTATTCTTGTATCCTCAGGCTCCCTGGAAAGGTTTGTAAATCCTCAAAAGATTTCCCCTGAAATTTTTCTGTGTGATCAACTTTGGGCTAAGACTTCTTAGCATACTTGAACCTCTTCTGGTGGATTAGAAAATGGCCTCCCAAAGGTCCATGCCATGTAGAGCCTTCAATATGGATGGGTCATGGTGGAGAGTTCTGACAAAATGTGGTCCACTGTAAAAGGGAATGGCAAACCACCTCAGTATTCTTCCCTTGAGAACNGTGGATTAGAAAATGGCCTCCCAAAGGTCCATGCCATGTAGAGCCTTCAATATGGATGGGTCATGGTGGAGAGTTCTGACAAAATGTGGTCCACTGTAAAAGGGAATGGCAAACCACCTCAGTATTTTTCCCTTGAGAATCCCATAAGCAGTATGAAAAGGCAAAAAGATTTGAAATTGAAAGATAAATTCCCCAGGTCAGTAGGTGTCCAATATGCTAATGGAGAAGAGTGGAGAGATAACTCCAGAAAGAATGAAGAGATGGAGCCAAAGCAAAAAAAAAACCAGTCATGGATCTGACTAGTAATGGAAATAAAGTCCAATGCTGTAAAGAGCAGTATTGCGTAGGAACCTGGAATGTTAGGTCCACGAATCAAAGAAAATTCAGTTGACTTCAGTTGCTCAGTCATGCCCAGCTCCTTGTGACCCCATGGACTGCAGCACACCAGCCTTCCCTATCCATCACCAACTCCCAGAGCTTACTCAAACTCATGTACATCAAGTCAGTGATGCCATCCAACCATCTCCTCCTCTGCCGTCCCCTTCGCCTCCTGCCTTCAATCTTTTCCAGCATCAGGGTATTTTCCAAGGGGTCAGTTCTTCATGTCAGGTGGCCAAAGTATTGACATTTCAGCTTCAGCATCAGTCCTTTCAATGAATATTCAGGACTGATTTCCTATAGGACTGACTGGTTTTGATTTCTTTGCAGTCCAAGGAACTCTCAAGATTCTTCTACAACACCACAGTTCAAAAACATCAGGTATTTGGTGCTCAGCTTTCTTTATAGTCCAACTCTCACATCCATATGTGACTACTGGAAAAACCATAGCTTTGACTGCAAGGATCTTTGTCAACAAAGTAATGTCTCTGCTTTTTAATATGCTGTTTAGGTTTGTCATAGCTTTCCTTCCAAGGAGCAAGTGTCTCTTAATTTCATGGCTGCAGTCACCATGTCCAGTGATTTTCAGTTCAGTTCAGGAGTTCAGTCGTGTCCGACTCTTTGTGACGCCATGAATCGCAGCACGCCAGGCCTGCCTGTTCATCACCATCTCCCAGAGTTCGCTCAGACTCACATCCATCAAGTCCGTGATTCCATCCAGCCATCTCATCCTCGATCGTCCCCTTCTCCTCCTGCCCGCAATCCCTCCCAGCATCAGAGTCTTTTCCAATGAGTCAACTCTTCCCATGAGGTGGCCAAAGTACTGAAGGTTCAGCTTTAGCATCACTCCTTCCAAAGAAATCCCAGGGTTGATCTCCTTCAGAATGGACTGGTTGGATCTCCTTGCAGTCCAAGGAACTCTCAAGAATCTTCTCCAACACCTCAGTTCAAAAGCATCAATTCTTCGGCGCTCAGCCTTCTTCACAGTCCAGTTTTCACATGCATACATGACCACAGGAAAAACCATAGCCTTGACTAGATGGACATTAGTCGGCAAAGTAATGTCTCTGCTTCTGAATATACTATCTAGATTGGTCATAACTTTTCTTCCAAGGACTAAGCGTCTTTTAATTTCATGGCTGCAGTCACCATCTGCAGTGATTTTGGAGCCCCCCAAAATAAAGTCTGACACTGTTTCCACTGTTTACCCACCTATTTCCCATGAAGTGATGGGACCGGATGCCATGATCTTCATTTTCTGAACATTGAGCTTTAAGCCAACTTTTTCGCTCTCCTCTTTTACTTTCATCAAGAGGCTTTTTAGCTCCTCTTCACTTTCTGCCATAAAGGTGGTGTCATCTGCATATCTAAGGTTATTGATATTTCTCCTGGCAATCTTGATTCCAGCTTGTGTTTCTTCCAGTCCAGCACTGATTTTGGAGCCCCCAAAATAAAGTCTCTCACTGTTTCCATTGTTTCTCCATCTATTTGCCATGAAGTGATGGGACAGGATGCCATTATCTTAGTTTTCTGAATGTTGAGCTTTAAACCAATTTTTTTCTCTCCTTCTTCACTATCATCAAGAGGCTCTCTAGTTCCTCACTTTCTGCCATAAGGGTGGTATTACCTGCATATCTGAGGTTATTGATATTTCTCCCTGCAATCGTGATTCCAGACTGTGCTTCATCCAGCCTGGCATTTCACATGAGGTATTCTGCATATGAGTTAAATAAGCAGGGTGACGGTATACAGCCTTGACATACTCCTTTCCTGACTTGGAATCAGTTTATTGTTCCATGTCTGATTCTAACTGTTACTTCTTGACCTGCATACAGATTTCTCAGGAGGCAGGTGAGGTGGTCTGGTATTCCCATCTCTTTAAGAATTTTCCACAGTTTGTTGTGATCCACACAGTCTGAAGCCTTAATGTAGTCAATAAAGAAAATGTAGATGTTTTTCTAGAACTCTGTTGCTTTTGCAAGGTTCCAACAGGTGTTGGGAATTTGATCTCTTGTTTCTCTGCCTTTTCTAAATCCAACTAGAACATCTGTAAGTTCACAGTTCATGTACTGTTGAAGCCTGGCTTAGAGAATTTGAGCATTACTTTGCTAGTGTGTGAGATGAGTGCAATTGTGAGGTAGTTTGAACTTTCTTTGGCATTGCCTTTCTTTGGGTGTGGAATGAAAACTGACGTTTCCAGTCCTGTGACCACTTATGAGTTTTACAATTTTGCTTGCATATTGAGTTCAGCACCTTAACAATATCATCTTTTATGATTTGAAATAGCTCATCTAGAATTCCTTAACTTGCACTAGCTTTGTTCATAGTGATGATGCTTCCTAAGGCACACTTGACTTTGCATTTGCATTCCAAGATGTATGGCTCAAGGTGAGTGATCACACCATACCTCCTTGGAAGAAAAGCTATGACAAATCTGGAAACTGTATTAAAAAGCAGAGACATTTCTTTGCTGAAAAAGGTCCATAAAGCTACAGCTTTTTCAGCTGTGAGAGTTGGACCATAAGGAAAGCTGAGCACCAAGTAATTGATGCTTTTGAACTGTGATGTTGGAGAAGACTCTTGAGAGTCCCTTGGACAGCATGGAGATCAAATCAGTCAATCCTAAAGGAAATCAGTCTTGAATATTCATTGCAAGGGGCTTGATGCTGAAGCTGAAACTTCAATACCTTGGCCATCTGATGTGCAGAACTGACTCCTCGGAGAAACCCTGATATTGGGAAGATTGAATGCAGGAAAAGAAGCATATGACAGAGGGATGAGATGGCTGGATGACATTATCAACTTGATGGACATGAGTTTGAGCAAACTCTGGGATTTTGAGATCAACAAGGAAGCCTAGTGTGCTACAATCCATTGGGTTGCAAAGAGTCAGACACAACTGATTGACTGAACTGAACTGAACAAAATTATCTGTGTCTATGTCCTAATTTCCAGAACCTGAGAAGAGATCATATATGGCAAAGGGTCTTGGCAAATGTTAATAAGTTATGGATGTTGAGATGGAAAGATTATTCTGGATTATCTGGGTAAGTCCAATGGGTCCTTTTAGTGGAAAAGCAGAGGGTCAGTGTGAGAAGAAGGAAATGTGGCTACTGAAACAGTGGTTGGAATGATTCATTACTAAAGAAGGGCCATGGGGCAAGGATCAGGACTGGTACTAGAAAATAGAAAGGGTAAAAAAATAAACCTCTTCAAGAGTCTCCAAACTGCCAGTGATTTGAACTTAGCCTAGAGAAACTAATTTTGGACATTTGACTTACTGAACTATAATTTATGTTCTTTTAGCCACTGTATATTTGTGGTAATTAGTCACAGCAGTTGTAGGAAGTTAACACATTGCTTAAACGTTATATAACAATTTGTGTTTGTGTGGATTTATCTCAGAAGTGAACACAAAGACTTCAATTTCAATCTGAAAATAGCCTTTTATTCAAACTGCTTAAGGAATATATCTTGAACTGTAAAGTGTCTGAGGTTTTTACACTACTTCTTAAGCTAAAAATTTTCTGAGAGACAATGTAAGGCTTCTGGATCAGAGACAAAGGAATTTGTTACCCACAGCATAGCAGCCACCACAGTATCAGTGCATTTGCATTGTTTTCCCTTGTCTGTAAGTCCCAGTGGGCACAGATGGATGCTATTCATAACAGTGGGTTTGCATCACAAATGAGGAACTGGTATTAAAAGCTTAGCACTTTCTGAAAGAAACAGCAAACATTGTAGCTAGTTGCAAAAAACCAGTTTCCTACCCACTGGGAGCAAGTCATTGTATGGTAGTCATGCTGTTGTTCCCTTGGTTTAATTACTGGCCCTGTGACTAGCTATAGGAACTACTAGGGAACAGGAGAAAGGATGTCCTAAGGGACTGTATTGTTCACATCATTTTTTCTTTTTGTCGTTAATGAGAAGTTTAAGTAATATTTTACTGTAAAGCTTAATATATGATTTCATCCTTTTAATTTATATGCCCACATATATATTAGATGGAATAAATGCATATTGAGAAGTATTTTAATAGTGACCATGTTCTTAACTGGGGCTTCTCAAGTGGCACCAGTGGTAAAGAGCCTATCTGCCATAAGACACAAGATATCCCATTTGGATCCCTGGGTTGGGAAGATCCCCTGGAGGGAGGCATGGATTCTCACTCCAGAATTCTTGCCTGGAGAATCCCATGGACAGAGGAGCATAGTGGGGTACAGTCCATAAGGTTGCAAAGAGTTGGACATGACTGAAGCAACTTAGCATGCATGCACATGTCCTTAATTACATATCACCTCCAGCAAGATAATATTCTATCTGGATTGTTATTTACTGAAATCTGTGATTTCAATAAATACGTTCAAATACATACAAATTTTTCCCATGCTTATCAGTGACCTCTTGAATATCTTCACTCCTGTCCATATGCCCATCTGTTCAGGAAGCCCTGTGTGTGCTCACAAGAGTAGTTTTCTACAGTGCTGCAGGTATTAAAATCAAGAGACTTGAGAGGCAATCTACTGAAGGCTATAGATGATAACTATGATATCACATTCTCTAGGTATCATTGCTTTTCCTATAACAAAATTACCATTTTTACAAGTGAATACATGTATTTACTCTTATAAGGCAAAACAACATAAAGATAATTATATGTAATTTTAGGGAAATTTTATCACAAAATGCATGTCCAGCTTTTACTAAAATAGATTTTAATCATTGTTATGTGTCTTCAAATTGATGACAAATCAAAGACAAGTGAAATTTTTAAAAAGGGAAAAAGACTATTGATAAGCTAGTTTCACTCAAACTCTGGTGTGAGTTACAATACTTCAAAATAAATGTCTGGAGAAGGAAATGGCAACCTACTCCAGTACTCTTGCCTGGAATAGCCCATGGACGGAGAAGGCTGCAGTTCATGGGGTCGCAAAGAGTCGGACATGACTGAGCGACTTTATTTAGTCACTTAGTCACTAAAATAAATGTATTCAAACTTATACACCCCTTATTTGAAATGATGATTCAGCAGATATCAATGATTATCATTACATTTTTAGTCGTTTTTCCGAGTTAAAAGTTCTCTGAGTTACTTATTTGTTTCAAGAGAACTTGATGTGTTTTTCTGAATGTTGGGTCACCACGGACTGGGACTTGACAGCCACTGGCAACACGTGAAAGCCAAATGTAAGCTAATTGAGATGGGCAAGTTCCTCCAGAATTTGTTGAGTCAAAAAATGTATATTTTCCACAGATTTATAGGTAAGACCATAAGAGAGAAAGCTAGAATGGGATTGTTTACTGTCCTGTACAAAAGTCTTTGAGAGAAGTGGAAAAACTCCAGCATCAAGAGACTGGTAATGAATGCTGAATTATCAGGGACTGAAAAAACACCCAAGAGAGAAATGCATGTGCCCTAAGTGAGAGTAAGAAATGTCCAGTGTTGGGAATTTCTGAGCAACCCTGAGAAAGAAACTGTTACAACTACCAGTTATTTGGCCTATACCTTTTTGTGCAGTGGTGTGCCTTGTGACCTCACTTCTCTGACACATCTAAAAGGAACTACTGGTTTTTCAGTTTGTTTGGTGTTTTACATTTTGTTGGGCTAGAACGGTGATTTCTAAACTTCTTACACACTGAACTAAAACCTGAAGTTTGCATATATATTTTATAATTTTTAATTGTAATGTCATATAGTCAGTTGAATATTTTGGCTCTTGAATTCCAACAGAAGATTTCCAATATATGATATAAATTTAGGGATGTCCAGTATGTAAAGGTGGCACTATTGGTAAAGAATCTGCCTGCCAATACAGGAAACATAAGAGAGATGGGTTCAATCCCTGAGTTGGGAAGATCTCCTTGAGAAGGAAATGATAACCCATGCCAGTAATCTTTCCTAGAAAGTTCCATGGACAGGGGAGCCTGTTAGGCTATAGTCCACAGGGTCACAGAGTTGGACATGACTGAAGCGACTTAGCACAGCACATAAATGCTAGTCCTTATATTAAATAGCAGATTTCTTGATTTCTAATTTATAAGCACTTTATTTGAAAATTTTTCTTATCGACTGCCATATAATAGGGTTATTGACATATTCTTCAGAATGAATGACAAAGAGTAGATTAGATTCCAATTAGAGGCAAAAATTATGTCGGCATTTGAGCCATGGAAGGTAGAAAGATACAAAAGAGAAAGAATTATCTTGACAGGTGGTGATATACTCTTATGCAGTAGCCCCAAAACAGGGCTAGTTCTCAGAAGTCTGTTAATATCCAAGGTAGGAGTCAGATTTGGTTAAGGTTACTGTGAGCTGCCCAATGTCACCCATTAATACTCCTGACTAAAGAGCCAGAACTAGATGTCAGATATGCTTAATTATATTCCTTGACTGCATTAAGAGGCAGCAGGTCAATACCTGAATAGGATTTAGCAAAAACCGGTGACAATGTGCATATATAATGTTGTACTGTGAAATTCATATACATCCTTGAATATAAAAAAGGCACATTTACATCTTGTCCCCTCTCTTGTTTCTGACANTATTAAAAAGCAGAGACATTTCTTTGCTGAAAAAGGTCCATAAAGCTACAGCTTTTTCAGCTGTGAGAGTTGGACCATAAGGAAAGCTGAGCACCAAGTAATTGATGCTTTTGAACTGTGATGTTGGAGAAGACTCTTGAGAGTCCCTTGGACAGCATGGAGATCAAATCAGTCAATCCTAAAGGAAATCAGTCTTGAATATTCATTGCAAGGGGCTTGATGCTGAAGCTGAAACTTCAATACCTTGGCCATCTGATGTGCAGAACTGACTCCTCGGAGAAACCCTGATATTGGGAAGATTGAATGCAGGAAAAGAAGCATATGATAGAGGGATGAGATGGCTGGATGACATTATCAACTTGATGGACATGAGTTTGAGCAAACTCTGGGATTTGGAGATCAACAAGGAAGCCTAGTGTGCTACAATCCATTGGGTTGCAAAGAGTCAGACACAACTGATTGACTGAACTGAACTGAACAAAATTATCTGTGTCTATGTCCTAATTTCCAGAACCTGAGAAGAGATCATATATGGCAAAGGGTCTTGGCAAATGTTAATAAGTTATGGATGTTGAGATGGAAAGATTATTCTGGATTATCTGGGTAAGTCCAATGGGTCCTTTTAGTGGAAAAGCAGAGGGTCAGTGTGAGAAGAAGGAAATGTGGCTACTGAAACAGTGGTTGGAATGATTCATTACTAAAGAAGGGCCATGGGCCAAGGATCAGGACTGGTACTAGAAAATAGAAAGGGTAAAAAAATAAACCTCTTCAAGAGTCTCCAAACTGCCAGTGATTTGAACTTAGCCTAGAGAAACTAATTTTGGACATTTGACTTACTGAACTATAATTTATGTTCTTTTAGCCACTGTATATTTGTGGTAATTAGTCACAGCAGTTGTAGGAAGTTAACACATTGCTTAAACGTTATATAACAATTTGTGTTTGTGTGGATTTATCTCAGAAGTGAACACAAAGACTTCAATTTCAATCTGAAAATAGCCTTTTATTCAAACTGCTTAAGGAATATATCTTGAACTGTAAGGTGTCTGAGGTTTTTACACTACTTCTTAAGCTAAAAATTTTCTGAGAGACAATGTAAGGCTTCTGGATCAGAGACAAAGGAATTTGTTACCCACCGCATAGCAGCCACCACAGTATCAGTGCATTTGCATTGTTTTCCCTTGTCTGTAAGTCCCAGTGGGCACAGATGGATGCTATTCATAACAGTGGGTTTGCATCACAAATGAGGAACTGGTATTAAAAGCTTAGCACTTTCTGAAAGAAACAGCAAACATTGTAGCTAGTTGCAAAAAACCAGTTTCCTACCCACTGGGAGCAAGTCATTGTATGGTAGTCATGCTGTTGTTCCCTTGGTTTAATTACTGGCCCTGTGACTAGCTATAGGAACTACTAGGGAACAGGAGAAAGGATGTCCTAAGGGACTGTATTGTTCACATCATTTTTTCTTTTTGTCGTTAATGAGAAGTTTAAGTAATATTTTACTGTAAAGCTTAATATATGATTTCATCCTTTTAATTTATATGCCCACATATATATTAGATGGAATAAATGCATATTGAGAAGTATTTTAATAGTGACCATGTTCTTAACTGGGGCTTCTCAAGTGGCACCAGTGGTAAAGAGCCTATCTGCCATAAGACACAAGATATCCCATTTGGATCCCTGGGTTGGGAAGATCCCCTGGAGGGAGGCATGGATTCTCACTCCAGAATTCTTGCCTGGAGAATCCCATGGACAGAGGAGCATAGTGGGGTACAGTCCATAAGGTTGCAAAGAGTTGGACATGACTGAAGCAACTTAGCATGCATGCACATGTCCTTAGTTACATATCACCTCCAGCAAGATAATATTCTATCTGGATTGTTATTTACTGAAATCTGTGATTTCAATAAATACGTTCAAATACATACAAATTTTTCCCATGCTTATCAGTGACCTCTTGAATATCTTCACTCCTGTCCATATGCCCATCTGTTCAGGAAGCCCTGTGTGTGCTCACAAGAGTAGTTTTCTACAGTGCTGCAGGTATTAAAATCAAGAGACTTGAGAGGCAATCTACTGAAGGCTATAGATGATAACTATGATATCACATTCTCTAGGTATCATTGCTTTTCCTATAACAAAATTACCATTTTTACAAGTGAATACATGTATTTACTCTTGTAAGGCAAAACAACATAAAGATAATAATATGTAATTTTAGGGAAATTTTATCACAAAATGCATGTCCAGCTTTTACTAAAATAGATTTTAATCATTGTTATGTGTCTTCAAATTGATGACAAATCAAAGACAAGTGAAATTTTTAAAAAGGGAAAAAGACTATTGATAAGCTAGTTTCACTCAAACTCTGGTGTGAGTTACAATACTTCAAAATAAATGTCTGGAGAAGGAAATGGCAACCTACTCCAGTACTCTTGCCTGGAATAGCCCATGGACGGAGAAGGCTGCAGTTCATGGGGTCGCAAAGAGTCGGACATGACTGAGCGACTTTATTTAGTCACTTAGTCACTAAAATAAATGTATTCAAACTTATACACCCCTTATTTGAAATGATGATTCAGCAGATATCAATGATTATCATTACATTTTTAGTCGTTTTTCCGAGTTAAAAGTTCTCTGAGTTACTTATTTGTTTCAAGAGAACTTGATGTGTTTTTCTGAATGTTGGGTCACCACGGACTGGGACTTGACAGCCACTGGCAACACGTGAAAGCCAAATGTAAGCTAATTGAGATGGGCAAGTTCCTCCAGAATTTGTTGAGTCAAAAAATGTATATTTTCCACAGATTTATAGGTAAGACCATAAGAGAGAAAGCTAGAATGGGATTGTTTACTGTCCTGTACAAAAGTCTTTGAGAGAAGTGGAAAAACTCCAGCATCAAGAGACTGGTAATGAATGCTGAATTATCAGGGACTGAAAAAACACCCAAGAGAGAAATGCATGTGCCCTAAGTGAGAGTAAGAAATGTCCAGTGTTGGGAATTTCTGAGCAACCCTGAGAAAGAAACTGTTACAACTACCAGTTATTTGGCCTATACCTTTTTGTGCAGTGGTGTGCCTTGTGACCTCACTTCTCTGACACATCTAAAAGGAACTACTGGTTTTTCAGTTTGTTTGGTGTTTTACATTTTGTTGGGCTAGAACGGTGATTTCTAAACTTCTTACACACTGAACTAAAACCTGAAGTTTGCATATATATTTTATAATTTTTAATTGTAATGTCATATAGTCAGTTGAATATTTTGGCTCTTGAATTCCAACAGAAGATTTCCAATATATGATATAAATTTAGGGATGTCCAGTATGTAAAGGTGGCACTATTGGTAAAGAATCTGCCTGCCAATACAGGAAACATAAGAGAGATGGGTTCAATCCCTGAGTTGGGAAGATCTCCTTGAGAAGGAAATGATAACCCATGCCAGTAATCTTTCCTAGAAAGTTCCATGGACAGGGGAGCCTGTTAGGCTATAGTCCACAGGGTCACAGAGTTGGACATGACTGAAGTGACTTAGCACAGCACATAAATGCTAGTCCTTATACTAAATAGCAGATTTCTTGATTTCTAATTTATAAGCACTTTATTTGAAAATTTTTCTTATCGACTGCCATATAATAGGGTTATTGACATACTCTTCAGAATGAATGACAAAGAGTAGATTAGATTCCAATTAGAGGCAAAAATTATGTCAGCATTTGAGTCATGGAAGGTAGAAAGATACAAAAGAGAAAGAATTATCTTGACAGGTGGTGATATACTCTTATGCAGTAGCCCCAAAACAGGGCTAGTTCTCAGAAGTCTGTTAATATCCAAGGTAGGAGTCAGATTTGGTTAAGGTTACTGTGAGCTGCCCAATGTCACCCATTAATACTCCTGACTAAAGAGCCAGAACTAGATGTCAGATATGCTTAATTATATTCCTTGACTGCATTAAGAGGCAGCAGGTCAATACCTGAATAGGATTTAGCAAAAACCGGTGACAATGTGCATATATAATGTTGTACTGTGAAATTCATATACATCCTTGAATATAAAAAAGGCACATTTACATCTTGTCCCCTCTCTTGTTTCTGACAGAATCTGTATCTAATTAGTATCCACATTTAGCAGAAGAGGAACTTGAGGCTAAGTGTGGTTAGAGACATCCCCAAGTGTCAAGCAAAATGTTAAGTAGTGGAGGTGGAACTGGTCGTTTCACTCAAAAATCTCATGTTCTTTCTGCTTCTTGCTGAGCTGAAATAGAACACATGAATTTATTCTTGACACACCAGCTTATTTGTCACAAATATTATAATTTGGATTGAGAAACCATGATTGAAGGAAAGTATAAATTCAGATGGAAGAGCTAAAAAACATCTTTTTTTTTTTTTTTAAATTTGGATTCACGGTAATGTGTTTTCTCATAAAGAGGTGCACATATGCCGGAGTATTGTAATCAGAATACCCAGTGGAATTCACACACTCATTAAACTCCTCAAGCAGAGAGCAATATAAACTAACACAGTGGAAATAAGGTCAGTGAACATAATGAGTGAAACACCTTACAAAGGGAAATTGGTATGTAGCCTTGAAATCCTTGTTTTCTACAGTTTGAAAAAAATGTGACTAGCTGCTTGTTTAAATTACTGCCATGTAGCTGTGGTCATGCCATTTGGAAGTAGAGAGATACACAACTGGATGAGTTATTAAGAGTCACAACTGTGTCAAGAGTTTGTTCAGTGTTACACATTGCCCAATTGTTAGCAGTTTTCTTTAGCGGTAGGACTTGAATATGATGAACCCTGTGTCTAAGAATTATAAATAGATGGACATTATGTGGTGAAGTGTAGGTATAACACAGTAGGAAAAGTATTTGAGATCTGTCAAGTGTTGTGTCAGTGAAAGTCATTTTTAGCTTTATTTTAAGCTTTTTTTTTTGTAGGGGGGTGGGCACATCACGTGCCCTATCGGATCTTTGTTCCAATGGAAATTGAAACTGTGCTCCCTGCAGTGGAAACAGGGACTCTTAGCCACTGGACCACCAGGGGAGTCCTGTGAAAATCATTTCTATTCATTAATATTTTTACCCTTCCACAAATTTTCGTAGACAGCTATTAGAAGTCAGAGACTCTGTGCATGGGTGCATGCTCAGTTGCTAAGCCGTGTCCGACTCTTTGCAACCCTATGGATTCTAGACTATAAGGCTCCTCTGTCCATGGGATTCTCCAGGCAAGAATACTGCAGTGGGTTACCATTTCCTACTCCCCGGGGGTCTTATTGGCCCAGGGTTTGAACCCATGTCTCCTGCATGACCGGCAGATTTTTTACTACTGAGCCACCAGGGAAACCCCAGAGACTCTAGTATCTCTGAAAAAAGAAAATGCATGAAATGTGGTGCCTGCTTTCAAAGGGTCTATTGGGTGAAACAGAGAAAAATTTCACAAGAGTTTGATAAATACTTTGATAGTGATATGAAAAACATTTTGCAGTCACATGCAGACCTCTCCTAAGGGAGATAAGAGTGTCTTTCCTGAAGAGACACCATTTGAAATGAAGGGAGGAGAACGATAGGACTTGGAAGGTCTGGAAGAAAGGGAAATTGGATAAAGGTGAGCAATAGCAAAAGGGTATATTTTTGTGTACTCAGAAATACCATTGTGTGTGCAAAGGGGAATGGCATCACTCTGATTCTGATATGGGCTGTGGGACTGTTGATGAATATGGAGAAATATGTGGCAAACAGACTGCAAAATTTGTGCTTTTTATCATAAGCAAGGGAAGCTTACTTAGGCCTACCAGCAGGGGAACTTTATGATAGTATTTGTTCTTCTCTGATAACTGGAGGAAATAAGGAACATATAAGGAGTAGGGAAGATTAGTGGCAATGTGGTTAATTTTTAGATTAAAGCTATATGAATTTTCTTATTGGAAGTACTCTAAAATAAGCTCCCCAAATAGGTTGCTTTACTTTCTTCAATTATCCCTAATACAGCAAATAATATGGGCTTCCTAGGTGGCACTAGTGGTAAAGAGCCCACCTGTCAGTTCACGGGACCCGAGGGTCACTGATTCAGTCCTTGGGTTGGGAAGATCCCCTGGGAGAGGACATGGTAACCTATTCCAGTATTCTTGCCTGGAGAATCCCATGGACAGAGGAGCCTGGTTGGCTACAGTCCATAGAGTCACAAAGAGTTGGATGCAATTGAAATGACTTAGAATGCACACATAGCAAATAATATAGCTTAGTAGCAATGCAAAAACAGATGGTTTTTCTTGAGACTCAGGTGTCTTATCTACAAATGAGAACTTTAGATGCTCTATGAGTCTATATGTTTTAACATTTTATAAGGTACTGTTACCTAGGGGTGTTTCACACATGATCACAGATTGGTGCATGGGTTCATTTGTGATATTGTGAGTGGTGTCCTGGAAAAAAAAATTTTTTTGATGGGGGCATGTACTTACATTTTTTCTTTCCCGGTGGTGAAATGGTAAAGAATCCACTTTCCAGTGTAGGAGACTCAGGAGATGTGGGTTCAATCCCTGGGTTAGGAATATCTCACTGAGGAGGAAAAGGCACCCCACTCCATCCAGTATTCTTGCCAGAAAAATCTCATGAAAAGAAGAGTCTGGTGAGCTGCACTCCATGGGGTCAAAAAGAGTTGGGCTGAGCACACCTGTACATGAGTTGGGTATGATTGGAGAAGCTAACACTTTCTCACCCTGTCTTGAAACTCATGAAGGAAACAAATAGAGAATGAAATACAACTTCTGTTTTGGGAGACTCATATCTTAATAAAAATAAATGAAACTATTGGCTTTCCATCAAATACTAGGATCTTCTTTCAAGCTGGTTTTCCTTTATGGTGATTTCTGGTGACATTTTCCAGTCACGTTTACATTTGACATAGTACAGTAGAAAAGAATTTTGGATTAGAATATAGGAGTTTAGATTCTAGGCATTTTTGCCTCCAAGCAGGAGTCTGTTTTAGATGATTTTTAATCATTGCATTTCATTACTCTGTGCCTCAGTTCGTTCACTGGTGATACAGGAATGATATCAGACATAACTAAAGCATGAAGGTTTTTGTGACTATATATTGAGAAAAGGTATTTATATGTGTTTAAAGTGCTTTTTACTATTGGTAAAATTGTTATTTCTTCTGACACTTTTCCCCTGGGGAATTTCAAAACATAATGGAATTTTAGGAAGTTATAGCACAAAGAAATACAGTGGACATAATAGTTCTCACAAGGATTAAGGATTTCCAGTGCTTCTCATCTTGCTTCCACATGCCTCTTTGAATAAGCATGGCTGTGTGACAAGCTGTGACCCAAGACATGTATGGGGAAAGAGTCACATATCACTTCCATCTTTTAAAGGAAACCAAAGCTGGAAAATTGTAGAAGTGGTAAAAATGTATCTTTTTTGAGCCCTATTACAACGGAGGAGGGGGGGAAATCTCTGAATGTAACTAGGAAGAGTTTCAAGTCACCAGGAAAATGTGGGGATTTAGAGTTAAGGAGCAGGGCTGGTGATGGTGGAAGGTCAGTGGATAGAAAATTACTAAAAAGATAGACAAATTCTCGCCAAACTGACCTAAAAGAAGTTTCGGGAAAATCAAGAAAAGGCGATCAAGTATTACCTGGGGGAATTAGTCTGTTTGCTCTACTACAACAAAATGTCATAGAATGAGTCGCTTGTTATTGGTATCAGTCACTCAGTCGTGTCCAACTCTTTGCAAAACCATGGACTGCAGCATGCCAGTCTTCCCTGTCCTCCATCTTCCTGAGCTTGTTCAAACTCATGTCCACTGAGTCGGTTATGCCATACAATCATCTCATCCCTCTGTGGTCCCCNGGTATCAGTCACTCAGTCGTGTCCAACTCTTTGCAAAACCATGGACTGCAGCATGCCAGTCTTCCCTGTCCTCCATCTTCCTGAGCTTGTTCAAACTCATGTCCACTGAGTCGGTTATGCCATTCAACCATCTCATCCCTCTGTGGTCCCCTTCTCCTTCTGCCTTCAATCTTTCCCAGCATCAGGGTCTTTTCTAATGAGACAGCTCGTCACATCACCTGGCTGAAGTACTGGACCTTGAACTTGAGTATCAGTCCTTCCAATGAATATTCAGGATTGATTTCCTTTAGGATTGACTGGTTTGATCTCCTTGCAGTCCAAAGTACTCTCAATAGTCTTCTCCAAAACCACAGTTTGAAAGCATCAATTGTTTGGCGCACAGCATTCTTTATGGTCCAGACTCTCACATCCATACATGACTACTGGAAAAAATGCAGCTTTGACTATACAGACTTTAGTTGGCAAAGTCATATTTCTTCTTTTTAATATGCTATTTANTCAATAGTCTTCTCCAAAACCACAGTTTGAAAGCATCAATTGTTTGGCGCACAGCATTCTTTATGGTCCAGACTCTCACATCCATACATGACTACTGGAAAAAATGCAGCTTTGACTATACAGACTTTAGTTGGCAAAGTCATATTTCTTCTTTTTAATACGCTATTTATTTTGGTCATAGCTTTACTTCCAAGAAGAAACCATTATTTAATTTCATGGCTACAGACACCATCTGCAGTGATTTTGGAACCCAAGAAAACAAAGTCTGTCACTGTTTCCATTGTTTCCTCATCTCTTTGCCATGAAGTGATAGGACTGATGCCATGTTCTTTTTTTTTTTCTTTTTCTTTAAATGTTGAGTTTTAAACCAGTTATTATACTCTCTTCTTTCAGTTTCATCAAGAGCCTCTTTAGTTCCTCTTCACTTTCTGCCATAAGTGTAGTGTCATCTGTATATCTGAGGTTATTGATATTTTTTCCAGAAGGCTTGATTCCAGTTTGTGCTTCATACAGCCTGGCATTTCACATGATGTACTCTGCATATAAATTAAATAAAAAGGGTGACTATATACAGCCTTGAAGTACTGCTTTCCCAAANCTGAGGTTATTGATATTTTTTCTAGAAGGCTTGATTCCAGTTTGTGCTTCATACAGCCTGGCATTTCACATGATGTACTCTGCATATAAATTAAATAAAAAGGGTGACTATATACAGCCTTGAAGTACTGCTTTCCCAAACTGGAACCAGTCCATTGTTCCATATCCAGTTCTAACTGTTGTTTCTTGACCAGCATACAGATTTCTCAGGAGGCAGGTAAGGTGGTCTGGTATTCTCATCTCTTTAAGAATTTTCCACAGATTGTTGTGATTCACACAAAGGCATTAGCATAGTTAGTGAAACAGAAGTAGATGTTTTTCTGGAACCCTCTTACTTTTTCTATATTAACAAATGTTGGCAGTTTGATCTCTGGTTTCCCTGCCTTTTCTAAATCCAGCTTTCATATCTGAAAATTCTCAGTTCACACAACTGTTGAAGTTTAGCTTGGAGAATTTTGAGCATTACTTTGCTAGCATGTGAAATCAGTACAATTGTGCAGTAGTTTGAACATTTTTTGGCATTTCTTTCTTTGGGAATGGAATGAAAACTGACTTTTCCAGTCCTGTGGCCACTGCTGAGTTTTCCAATTTTGCTGTCATATTGAGTGCAGCACTTTCACAGAATCATCTTTTAGGATTTGAAATAGCTCAGATGGAATTCCATAACCTGCACTAGCTTTCTTCGTAGTGATGCTTCCTAAAGCCCATTTGACTTCGTATTCCATGATGTCTGGCTCTAGGTGAGTGATCACACTATCGTGGTTATCTGGGTCATGAATATCTTTTTTGTATAGTTCTTCTGTGTATTCTTGACACCTCTTCTCAATATCTTCTGCTTCTGTTAGGTCCATATGGTTTCTGTCCTTTATTTTGAGTAGCTTATAAACAAAAGCAATTTATTTCTCACAGTTCTGAAGTCTTTTTGCTCCTAGATCATGGAGCCTGCAGATTCAGCATCTGGCAGCTTCTGCTCTCTGTTTCATAGAAGGCCCTCTCTTGCTGTAACTTCATCGTGATGGGAGGAGCAACAGATTTCTCTGAAATCTTAGCACTAGCCCCATTTCTGAATACTTCACCATCATGACCTACTCACCTCCCAAAGGTTCCACCTCCTAATATTGTCCCTTTGAAGCCAGTTAGGAGCCAGCAGATTCCAACATAGAAATTTTAGGGGGACATAAATATTCAGTCTATAGCAGTAAGAGATGAAGAATTTGATCAGTTATTGAGGGTGGGAGATTCTTATTAAACTGACTCAGCTAGATTCTTGCTGCAACTGAGCTCTTGAGGACAAGACCCAAGGACAGCACTTGTTTAAAAGTGATCTCAGAGGTATCATTCTAGAGCTTAGTTGAGGAGACAATCTTTGTCAGTTCCAAAGCCTATACTTACTTATGAACAATCTTTCTGTATTTTCTTGAGCATCCAAGAAACCCACATATTTCCAGATCATATAGTAACAGCAGCTTTATTCTCAGTCATTAAATAAGTGTATGAAGGACAGTGGCTGTAGAGAGTTGCTTGGATCTTCAGATTTTGAGTGTAAAAAGAAAAAGTGACTGATTTTTTTCCCCCATTATACCAGCGTAGTCTTGCTGATCCCACTGAAATCAGAATCCTTTGTGATTCTGTTTAGTTTATCTAACTTTGCAAGTAAGGAGTTGATTTCTTGAAATTTTAAATAACTTGTGTAAGCTCACACATCTACTTGGGAGCAAATCTGCAACCAGAGACACTGTCTATCTACTCTACTGGCTTTTCATTATAAAACAGATAATACCATTATTACAGAGGTTAACACCTTCTTTAACACAGATTTTTCATGGTTTCAAGTAAATTTGATGTTGTTGTTAGAGGCATGCATTATGTTTTTAAAGGCAGAAAAATATATGTCATTATAATATATTTTTAAAATAAATAGAATTCTTTCAACCTCAGTTTTCCAAGAAATCATATTCCAGGGAAAATATTTCTCTTGTATTTCTAAAAGGCCAAATGAGTATCAGACTTTCTCAGTGGGCTCATTCACATAACCAAAAGTAAAAACATACAAGAACTAAGTGTGCCATATTATTTGACAGGCATCAAGTAAGGATATTAGTGATTCAATAATAAAGTTGGAGAAAACAATATATTTAACTGCAATAAATGCTCTGAAAAAGATTGCAAATGTAGATATACAAAAGTAGTAATAATGTNCTGAGGTTATTGATATTTTTTCTAGAAGGCTTGATTCCAGTTTGTGCTTCATACAGCCTGGCATTTCACATGATGTACTCTGCATATAAATTAAATAAAAAGGGTGACTATATACAGCCTTGAAGTACTGCTTTCCCAAACTGGAACCAGTCCATTGTTCCATATCCAGTTCTAACTGTTGTTTCTTGACCAGCATACAGATTTCTCAGGAGGCAGGTAAGGTGGTCTGGTATTCTCATCTCTTTAAGAATTTTCCACAGATTGTTGTGATTCACACAAAGGCATTAGCATAGTTAGTGAAACAGAAGTAGATGTTTTTCTGGAACCCTCTTACTTTTTCTATATTAACAAATGTTGGCAGTTTGATCTCTGGTTTCCCTGCCTTTTCTAAATCCAGCTTTCATATCTGAAAATTCTCAGTTCACACAACTGTTGAAGTTTAGCTTGGAGAATTTTGAGCATTACTTTGCTAGCATGTGAAATCAGTACAATTGTGCAGTAGTTTGAACATTTTTTGGCATTTCTTTCTTTGGGAATGGAATGAAAACTGACTTTTCCAGTCCTGTGGCCACTGCTGAGTTTTCCAATTTTGCTGTCATATTGAGTGCAGCACTTTCACAGAATCGTCTTTTAGGATTTGAAATAGCTCAGATGGAATTCCATAACCTGCACTAGCTTTCTTCGTAGTGATGCTTCCTAAAGCCCATTTGACTTCGTATTCCATGATGTCTGGCTCTAGGTGAGTGATCACACTATCGTGGTTATCTGGGTCATGAATATCTTTTTTGTATAGTTCTTCTGTGTATTCTTGACACCTCTTCTCAATATCTTCTGCTTCTGTTAGGTCCATATGGTTTCTGTCCTTTATTTTGAGTAGCTTATAAACAAAAGCAATTTATTTCTCACAGTTCTGAAGTCTTTTTGCTCCTAGATCATGGAGCCTGCAGATTCAGCATCTGGCAGCTTCTGCTCTCTGTTTCATAGAAGGCCCTCTCTTGCTGTAACTTCATCGTGATGGGAGGAGCAACAGATTTCTCTGAAATCTTAGCACTAGCCCCATTTCTGAATACTTCACCATCATGACCTACTCACCTCCCAAAGGTTCCACCTCCTAATATTGTCCCTTTGAAGCCAGTTAGGAGCCAGCAGATTCCAACATAGAAATTTTAGGGGGACATAAATATTCAGTCTATAGCAGTAAGAGATGAAGAATTTGATCAGTTATTGAGGGTGGGAGATTCTTATTAAACTGACTCAGCTAGATTCTTGCTGCAACTGAGCTCTTGAGGACAAGACCCAAGGACAGCACTTGTTTAAAAGTGATCTCAGAGGTATCATTCTAGAGCTTAGTTGAGGAGACAATCTTTGTCAGTTCCAAAGCCTATACTTACTTATGAACAATCTTTCTGTATTTTCTTGAGCATCCAAGAAACCCACATATTTCCAGATCATATAGTAACAGCAGCTTTATTCTCAGTCATTAAATAAGTGTATGAAGGACAGTGGCTGTAGAGAGTTGCTTGGATCTTCAGATTTTGAGTGTAAAAAGAAAAAGTGACTGATTTTTT
>SJYW01048141.1:24449-36979 GCA_006410735.1 Raphicerus campestris | reverse complement strand
TCTTTTCTTTTTTTAATATATATATATATATATATATATATATATATATATATATTTTGTATTGCTTTTGCCATACACCAACAAGAATCTGCCATGGGTATACACATGTTCCCCATCCTGAACACCCCTCCCTCCTTCCTCCCTGTACCATCCTTCTGGCTCGTCTCAGTGCACCAGCCTCAAGCATCCAGTATCATACATTGAACCTGGACTGGCAATTTGTTTCATATATGATATTATACACATTTCAATGCTATTCTCCCAAATCATCCCACCTTCACCCTTTCCCACAGAGTCCAAAAGACTGTTCTATACATCTGTGTCTCTTTTGCTGTCTCACATAGAGGGTTATCATATGTTATCTTTTTCAAATTATAGTTTCCTCTGGATATATACCCGGGAGTGGAATTTCAGGATCATATGGTAGCTTTATTCAGATTTTAAGAAACCTCTGTACTGTTATCAACAGTGGCTGCACCAAATTACTTTTCTACCAACAGTGTGTAGGAGGGTTCCCTTTTCTCCACTGAGAAGGAAGAAACTATTGCTCTCTAAGGAAACTGTGGTGTTGGAGAAGACTCTCTTGAGAGTCCCTTGGACTGCAAGGAGATCCAAGCAGTCCATTCTGAAGGAGATCAGCCCTGGGATTTCTTTGGAAGGAATGATGCTAAAGCTGAAACTCCAGTACTTTGGCCACCTCATGCGAAGAGTTGACTCACTGGAAAAGACTCTGAGGCTGGGAGGGATTGGGGGCAGGAGGAGAAGGGGACGACAGAGGATGAGATGGCTGGATGGCATCACTGACTCGGTGGACATGAGTCTGAGTGAACTCCGGGAGTTGGTGATGGACAGGGAGGCCTGGCGTGCTGAGATTCATGGGGTTGCAAAGAGTCGGACACAACTGAGCGACTGAACTGAACTGAAGGAAACGGCAACCCACTCCAGTATTCTTGCCTGGAAAATCCCATGAATAGAGGAACCTGGTAGATTACAGTCCATGGGGTCGCAAAGAGTCAGACACGACTGATCGACTTCACTTTCTTTCTTTTTTTCTACTCTGTTAAGATACACTCTGTACAATTCTTAGAGAATCATTGACTTAGATTTAAAAAGAAACACCTGTGGCTAATTCATGTCAATGTATGGCAAAACCAATACAGTATTGTAACGTAGAATAAAGTAAAAAAAAAAAAAATTAAAAAAATTAAAAATAAAAAAAACAATGAAAATAAAATTAAAAATGGAAAAAAGTAGAAGGAAGTTTCAGCCTCCCAGCAGGATCGTAGTTATGAGTCTAGTCTGGACGCTCTTCTGGGAGCCATGAGGCTGTCAGGACGCAGAGAGCATCTTCTGATCCACTCACTTGGAAGACGTTCCATTCTGATGCTGGAAGCAGTTGTGTCCGTGGGTTCAGTGCCAGAGGGTTCTTGGGCTTTACGTACACCTGGGTACGTCTAGTGCTTAATCTGTCCTAACAGGATCTGCAGGAAGTCATCCTTTTCCACATCTTCCCGGCACCCATCTCCACTCTTGCTCCACACTCTCCCTAAGGTGGCTCTGTGCACAGCAGGAACATCTCAAGTGTGACTCCACTCTGCAGCACCTCGTCCCCCTCTGTGCTCCTCTTGGAGGACTCAGCTGGCTCTGGAACACAAGAGTGCAGAATGCCCCACACACGGCGTCTTTAAAATCCTACAGTTCTCTTAGTCCTTGTGGTTACTCCTTCCTGTGTCTCCTGGCATTAAACAGTGCTATGCCCTCACTGCCTGGGGCCCCCCTCCAGGGTGGGCGTGGGAGGGGACACACAGACACCCACAGCCTTTGGTGACAGTTCATTTTCAGCTGCATATCAGCCAGTTCACATGCTTAAGATGTTAATGATATTGACAGCTAACAAGAGGTAGGCTGATGAATGCAGAGGCTAGGAGACATCTGAAGAACTAACACCTTTCCCAGCATTCTGTCTGTTTCATCTTTCACTCTTTGTCTTCGTATTTATCATCTAGTGACTGCAACATGCCAGGGGCAACTCTGGGAAGCATCGCTTCCCACAGAAACACCAGGACATCCTCCTTACTGCAGAATTCCAAATGATATGGGAAAATAAACCTCTCTTTCCTTCTAAGATGGTCTTAGGTTCACATCTCAAGAATAGAGAATGGAAAGGAAAAATACTAAGTTCACAAAGGAGAATCCTGGCAAATGCCACCTTAATCAAATGACCAAGGTTAACATCACCAGTGAAGTCATACGTCCTTCACTTACTTATTGATGGAATGTGACGAGAAAGGCCCTTCACTTGAGGCTTTCTTTTCAAAAACCTGTGACCCTAGTCTTTCATGAGGAAAATATAGGATAAAGCTAATTTAGGTGACAATCTATAAGGTACCCAATAAGTACTCCCCAAAACTGTCATGGTCATGAAAAATAAAGATGAGAAAACTGTCACAGACCAGAGGAGACATGCCGCCTAAATGCAATATGGTACCCTGGGTTGGATCCTGGAGTAGAAAAAGGGTGTTAGTGGAAACACTGGTGACCTCTGAATAAAGCCTGTGGTTTAGTTAATAGTAATGCACAGTGTTAGATCTTTAGTCTTGACAAGTAGATCATGGAGTGTGAGACACAACATTAGAGGATATAAACTGCATGGCAGGTGACTTTATACTGTGGAACTTTTCTATAAACTCCAAATCTGTAGTGGAGAATCAAAGCAAATTTTCCAAGAAACTAAAAAAAAAAGAAAAAGAAAAAAAATTCTGTGTGCAGTTCTCTGAAGAATGAAGAAAACTCTCCTAGAAGCTGCCCAGTGGACTTGTAAGCTTAGAGGGTACCTGGAACTGGGATGGAATAAAGGAAGAGAAGGATACTGTCTGCATCCTGATACTGCAGGGCAGCAGCCAACAGAGCTAAACTGTTCCCTGCTGCCTCAGAGAAGAGAATGCTTTGTTCACAGGATGTTCTTGTTAATAACTGCATAGAAATAGTCCTGTGCATCAGTGAGAAAAACACAAAATTCCTGAGTCTAAACAGTCCCTCTAGCTGTTGGCTTTTCCCCGATCACCCCTGCTTGTATTTTTGCATGGCCTCTAGGTTTCCAGATGGGCCCCTTGTGAAACACTGAACTTTGTGCAGAGGGGTGCTCACTGGGCCAGCTTGTGCTTGAACCCCAAACTCATCTGCTCTTGCTCAATCATGTGGGGCCTTTTTCTTTCCTACCATCACCACTCATTAGTTTCTGGGTCCTACATTTTTTCTTCTGGACTTATGTGTGTCTTTGCATTNTGGAATGTGACGAGAAAGGCCCTTCACTTGAGGCTTTCTTTTCAAAAACCTGTGACCCTAGTCTTTCATGAGGAAAATATAGGATAAAGCTAATTTAGGTGACAATCTATAAGGTACCCAATAAGTACTCCCCAAAACTGTCATGGTCATGAAAAATAAAGATGAGAAAACTGTCACAGACCAGAGGAGACATGCCGCCTAAATGCAATATGGTACCCTGGGTTGGATCCTGGAGTAGAAAAAGGGTGTTAGTGGAAACACTGGTGACCTCTGAATAAAGCCTGTGGTTTAGTTAATAGTAATGCACAGTGTTAGATCTTTAGTCTTGACAAGTAGATCATGGAGTGTGAGACACAACATTAGAGGATATAAACTGCATGGCAGGTGACTTTATACTGTGGAACTTTTCTATAAACTCCAAATCTGTAGTGGAGAATCAAAGCAAATTTTCCAAGAAACTAAAAAAAAAAGAAAAAGAAAAAAAATTCTGTGTGCAGTTCTCTGAAGAATGAAGAAAACTCTCCTAGAAGCTGCCCAGTGGACTTGTAAGCTTAGAGGGTACCTGGAACTGGGATGGAATAAAGGAAGAGAAGGATACTGTCTGCATCCTGATACTGCAGGGCAGCAGCCAACAGAGCTAAACTGTTCCCTGCTGCCTCAGAGAAGAGAATGCTTTGTTCACAGGATGTTCTTGTTAATAACTGCATAGAAATAGTCCTGTGCATCAGTGAGAAAAACACAAAATTCCTGAGTCTAAACAGTCCCTCTAGCTGTTGGCTTTTCCCCGATCACCCCTGCTTGTATTTTTGCATGGCCTCTAGGTTTCCAGATGGGCCCCTTGTGAAACACTGAACTTTGTGCAGAGGGGTGCTCACTGGGCCAGCTTGTGCTTGAACCCCAAACTCATCTGCTCTTGCTCAATCATGTGGGGCCTTTTTCTTTCCTACCATCACCACTCATTAGTTTCTGGGTCCTACATTTTTTCTTCTGGACTTATGTGTGTCTTTGCATTCTCATAAGGAGTGGGAAGACTGTCTTCCTGGAGTCAGAAAGGAGCCTTGGAGCACAGCCAGGCTTCAGCCATACCATGTGGTTACCAGAAGAAGCACTGGCAGGAGTGGAAGGCATGAACTCTCCAGGCCCAGGTGGGAAGGGCAGCTTATGCAGCCAGGTTGAGGCAGAACGTGTGGTCTCAGTGGACCCCAAGCCCAGTTCCTTCTCTCAGTGCCCTTTGTGGACACGTCTCTCCTGTGTACACGGTTCAGCCCTCTCTCCTGAGCCCACTGCCTCTGTGTCTTCATCAGCTTCTCTCTCCTTCTGTCTCACCCCTAGGAGCCCAGGATCTTCAATCTAGGCACAGCACTGAGAAGCAAAGCTCTCCTCTCATCTGGCTGCATCTAGCCGTCTATGGGGTCACACAGAGTCGGACACGACTGAAGTGACTTAGCAGCAGCAGCAGAGTCCTCTCTTGGTCCTGAAATCTTGTAGCAAATATGGCCAGGAAGATTCCTTTCTTTTTTCTGCCTGTGAGATCATTGTTCCCTGTGGCCATGGCCGTGAGCATGTAAAGTGAAGGTTGCGTGAGTGGAGGTAGGGGTGTGGGTGAAAGCCCTCCACTAGGTCATATGCATCCATTCCCCAAGCTGCTGTAACAAGGTCAGAGCAGAATTTTCCTGTCTCAACAGTTCTGGAGGAAGGAAGTCTGAGATCTGTGAGTGGGGCCATGTGCTCTCACAGGTGTAGGGACAACTCTTTCCTCACCTTGTCTACTTGTTGTTTAGTCACTCAGTCATGTCAGACTCTTTGCGACCCCATGGACTGCAGCACACCAATCTTTCCTGTCCATCACCATCTCCCGGAGCTTGCTCAAACTCATGTCCATCGAGTCAGTAATGCCATCTCATTCTCTGCCGTCCCCTTCTCCTCCTGCTTTCAGTCTTTTCCAACATCAGGGTCTTTTCCAAGACCTTTGCCTCTTGTGGTTGCTGGTCATGCTGGCTGTTCATTTGCAGCTGTAACACTTCCACCCTGCCTCCTTACCATTGTTGGATGGTGTTCTTTCCCCTGTATCTCTGTCTTCACATGGCCATCTTTTTATAGGGACTCTAGTCATGTTTAATTAGAAGTCCACTCTAACCAACTGACTCCAGTATGACTTCATCTTAACTAACCAGATCTGCAATGACCTTTTTTCTAAATAAGGCCACATGCTAAGTCACTTCAGCTGTGTTTGACTCTTTGCAACCCTATGGACTGTAGCCCACCAGGCTCCTCTGTCCATGGGATTCTCCAGACAAGAATACTGGAGTGGGTTGCCATGCCCTCCTCCAGGGGATCTTGGCAGGTGGGTTCTTTACCACTAGCACCACCTGGGAAGCCAAATAAAGCCACATCCTCTCATAATCAGCAGCTCCAGCAAGAGATGTGTGTTTCTGGAATCATAGCCAGGGAGGTGTCCTCTCTAGGGCCTGGGTCTCATTTCTAGTCAGTTGTTTTTAGGGCTTGACCTGCATGCATTTTCTCTTACTTCTCTGTACTTTATTTTTGTTTGCTTTGGCCCCCTAGACACCAAATTTATTTTCTCTGCCACACTTCTTTTTACAGAGCTTTTCTGTGAAATGTATTTTACCAAAAACAGTAGCCCATTACTTTTTTGTGAGAAAAAAAAATTGAGGTCTTTCTCCTCTTTCCTTAAAGTCTGGTGCCATTGATTATCTATGGACACATATATCTTTTAGAGAAGGGACATAGCTCATAAGTGTGGGGAACATGGATTTCCTTTCATCATAGCAAAAATAGAGAGCTGTGTAGTTTAAAAACCTTAAATAAATGATAGTTTCCTGATATTGTAGTGGGTAGGAAAGAGAAGGCTGTGTGTGTGTGTGTGTGTGTGTGTGTGTGTGTAATTACCAAAAAATGAGCTATCCATTAACTACAGGACTTCAAGAGAATGAAAGTCATTTGCTTCCCATTTACCAATGGGCATGAATTTGCGGTTTACATGAACAGTGAACTAACTGGACTTACCGAGCTCAAAGCCATGCTTTCAGCAGGAGATGTGGGGGTGTGAACATACTTGAGGGGCTGGATTTTGAGGTTAGAGATGCTTGGATATAAATGCACCTGATACTTTCCTGGTCCAGATCCTTAGATTTCATACTCTGTGCCAGCTGTGTAGGTCCCACCCTGCCTTGCAGGGCCTCTGGTGAAGTGCTGGTGAAATTCCTTCTTGCCTAGCTCAGAGTCTGGCATGTCACAAATAAGTCTTAATGTTTAGGTTTATTTTATTTACAAACAATTTCTTTCTCTAGATCAGAATGAAGCCATTTGGATAAAGGATGAACTGTGGTATAATTTTATGACTTTCTATTCATGAAATATGTCCACTAACCTGATTTGCCAGGTATTATAATGCATGTTCTAGAGCTTTTTCACTTCTGTTATTTGATAACAATTAGCATTTAATTTACACAAATCATGTTCATTGCTGTCTGAACTCAAATTTTGTTCATTCTTGAGCTAACTGAAAAAGTGTCTTTTCCATGACATATGCCTTTCCTTCGGGACAAAGTGCATTTTTCCCAATAGGGACTGATTCACATCCCCTGGGAACACCTGCAGTAGCTCCAAGGAGTGATTTACTTTAACCTAACATTCATTTTCCTTAGCTGCATTTTAGCTTCTTTAGCCTATGACCTGAGGGCATAGAAAAACTAGTAAGGTGGAAGTAGGAGCTCCATGCTTTCTACCTTAGCGCTCTTTGGAAGGGGGAAAATTTGAGTGACATGTGCTCTTGTTTCTAACTGTGGTGAGCAGAGTTCCAGACTGGCCCCAGGATCCTCACCCCTGGTGCCTCTGCCTCGTGAAACATCCTCCCCTGAAGGCAAACAAGCCTGGGAACAGGATGAGACATCACTTCTGAGGGTTTTGATTTAACATGTGACGAGTCTGACATAATTAGTGAGTCTTTCAAAGGAAAGACTGGAAGTGTGAGGACCTGTGGAGGGGGCAGATAACTGAGGTTTGGGCATATTGAGAGCCGTGAGCCATTAAGAGCCAGTGGGAAAACAGGGACCCGAGTTGAGTCAACATCAGAATGAACCTGGAAGAGAGCTCTGAATTCCAGATGAGATCCCAAGCCTGGTTGATCTCTTGATTCCATCTCTGGGCAGAGGATCCAGCTAAGCAGCGCCTGAGTCACTGACCCACGGAGATGAGGAGACTGTGAGTAATTTCCATCTCCATCTTCTGTGTTTACGGTCATCTGTTACTCATCAAAGGAAAATTAGTGCATCCATCTACATGAATAGGAATTGGGGGAGATCATAAACAATCTCACTAGAACAAATCCAAGAACACCTTCTCCTTCATAATTTTCTTTGACTTGCTTTAAACACCCATGGTTGGCAAAAATACTGTTTGGGTTCCAAGACCTGCTTTGTCTCCCACTTTCCAAAGTGAGGTTTAGATAGATTAATTAATATTTGTAAGGTCTTTAATTGCATAATAAAATTCACACTTCTATATAGTCTTCTCATAGAATTATTTTAGAGATTAAATGAGATCATGCATGCAGTACATGAGATGGTCAAGGGCAGGCTGTGCTAGTTTGTCTTGGCTCATCTCTCCATGATTCAGTTTTCTAAAAGGATGTGTTTAAATCACTATTCACAGTTTGATCTACAGAAAACCCTCATTCTCAACAGAATCATTATTTAACTTTTAAAATATTGATATTGAGTGTGCAAAAAGAAACTTTTACATGCTGAGATATAGGGAAGTCATTCTGGCTCATGCATGAGTTAACTTAAATTTTATGCAACTACGATAGCCTGTTTGTGGATTATCAAATAGACATTGTGCACCTGCTTTAATTATTAAAGAAAAGGGCACACTTACCAGAAAGAAAGAGCTGTGATTGTCTGTGTCACTCAGTCTTGCTCAACTCTTTGTGACCCCATGGACTGCAGCCTGCCAGGCTCTTCTGTCCATGGGGATTCTCCAGTCAAGAATACTGGAGTGGAGTGCCATGCCCTCTTCGAGGGGATCTTTCCAACACAGTGATCAAACCTCAGTCTCCTGAATTTCAGGTGTAATCTTTACCATATGAGTCAGGTTTCATACTAAAAATAAAGATTAAATGCTCCCTTTAATGGAGTACCAATGCTAGATTGCAACCATGAAATTAAAAGACGCTTACTCCTTGGAAGGAAAGTTATGAACAACCTAGATAGCACATTAAAAAGTAGAGACATTACTTTGCCAACTAAGGTCCGTCTAGTCAAGGCTATGATTTTTCCAGTAGTCATGTATGGATGTGAGAGTTGGACTGTGAAGAAAGCTGAGCACCAAAGAATTGATGCTTCTGAACTGTGGTGTTGGAGAAGACTCTTGAGAGTCCCTTGGAATGCAAGGAGATCCAACCAGTCCATCCTAAAGGAGATCAGTCCTGGGTGTTCATTGGAAGGACTGATGCTGAAGCTGAAACTCCAATACTTTGGCCACCTCATGCATAGAGTTGACTCAGTGGCAAAGATCCTGATACTGGGAAAGATTGGGAGCAGGAGGAGAAGGGGATGACAGAGGATGAGATGGTAGGATGACATCACTGACTCAATGGACACGGGTTTAGGTAGACTCTGGGAGTTGATGATGGACAGGGAGGCCTGATGTTCTATGATTCATGGGGTTGCAAAGAGTCAGACACAACTGCGCAACTGACCTGAACTGAACTGATGCTAGTTCTAGTGCTCTTTCTAAGATAAAACAACCTTCGCAGGTTCTAAGGCCATGCTGGCTTGCTTTGCATGTATGTGCTGATCTATGTGAAAGTTATCTGGGTGTGTTTTGTTTTTTGAAGCTTGGAGATATATTCAGTTCAGTTCAGTCACTCAGTCGTGTCCAACTCTTTGCAACCCTATGAACCACAGCACGCCAGGCCTCCCTGACCATCACCAACTCCCAGAGTCCACCAAAACACATGTCCATTGAGTCAGTGATGCCATCCAACCATCTCATCTTCTTCTTCCCCTTCTCCTCATGCCCTCAATCTTTCCCAGCATCAGGGACTTTTCCAATGAGTCAGCTCTTCACATCAGTTGGCCAAAGTATTGGGATTTCACCTTCAACATCAATCCTTCCAATGAACACCCAGGACTGATCTCCTTTAGGATTGACTAGTTGGATCTCCTTGCAGTCCAAGGAACTCTCAATATATCCTTGGATTGTTTATCGGACAAGATAAAATGCTGTGCTGAAAATCATGTTTCTCTGAAGCAGCTTCTCCCAGTAATCTAGAAAGGGGCTAGTTCTTCGTTTGGCATAAATAAAATTATTTTCTCATTGTAGATTGTTTACTGATTATTTTCATTGACAAATGTCTTTGGAAACGTAATAGTATTTCAGTATTCTCCATTCAAGTACAGGGTTATTCTATTTGCAAAAGGATCGACTCACATTTTCTTACCACAATTTTTAGGAGTGTAGGTAAGGGTGAAATATTTCCTTGGTATCTCTAATTTTCTTGAAGAGATCTCTATCTAGTCTTTCCCATTCTATTGTTTTCCTCTATTTCTTTGCATTGATCACGGAGGAAGGCTTTCTTATCTTTCCTTGCTATTCTCTAGAACTCTGCATTCAAATAGGAATATCTTTTCTTTTCTCCTTTGCTTTTCGCTTCTCTTCTTTTCACATCACAGCTTTTCACAGTAAGGCCTCCTCAGACAGCCATTTTGCCTTTTTGCATTTCTTTCTCTTGGGGGGTGATCTTGATCCCTGTCTCCTGTACAATGTTACTAACCTCATCCATAGGTCACCAGGCACTCTGTCTATCAGATCTAGTCCCGTAAATCTATTTCTCACTTCCACTGTATAATCATAAGGGATTTGATTTAGGTCATACCTGAATGATCTAGTGGTTTTCCCTACTTGTTTCAATTTCAGTCTGAATTTGGCAACAAGGAGTTCATGATCTAAGCCACAGTCAGTTCCTGGTCTTATTTTTGTTGACTGTGTAGAGCTTCTCCATCTTTGGCTGCAAAGAATATAATCAATCTGATTTTGGTGTTGACCATCTGGTGATGTCCATGTGTAGAGTCTTCTTTTGTGTTGTTTAAAGAGTGTTTGCTATGACCAGTGCATTCTTTTGGCAAAACTATATTAGCCTTTGTCCTGCTTATTCTGTACTCCAAGGCCAAATTTTCCTGTTATCCCAGGTGTTTCTTGACTTCCTACTTTTACATTCCAGTCCCCTATGCTGAAAAGGATATATTTTTTGGGTGTTAATTCTAGAAGGTCTTGTAGGTTTTCATAGAACCATTCAACTTCAGCTTCTTTAGCATTACTGGTCAGGGCATAGATTTAGATTATCATGATATTGATTGGTTTGCCTTAGAAATGAACAGAGATCACTCTGTCATTTTTGAGATTGCATCCAAGTAATGCATTTTATACTCTTTTGTTGACTATGATGGCTACTCCATTTCTTCTAAGGGATTCTTATCCACAGTAGTAGGTATGATGGTCATCTGAATTAAATTCACCCATTCCAGTTCATTTTAGTTTGCTAATTCCTAAAATGTCAACATTCACTCTTGTCCTCTCCTGTTTGATCACTTTTAATTTACCTTGATTCATGGACCTAACATTCCAGGTTCCTATGCAATAAAGGGCAAAAATGGTATGAACCTAACAGAAGCAGAAGATATTAAGAAGAATACATAGAAAAACTGTACAAAAATGATCTTCATGACCCAGATAATCATGATGATGTGGTCACTCACCTAGGGCCAGACATCCTAGAATGTGAAGTCAAGTGGGCTTTAGGAAGCAATCTTATGAACAAAGCTAGTGGAGGTGATGGAATTCCAGTTGAGCTATTTCAAATCTTGAAAGATGATGCTGTGAAAGTGCTATACTCAATATGCCAGCAAATTTGGAAAACTCAGCAATGACCATAGAACTAGAAAAGGTCAGTTTTCATTCCAATCCCTAAGAAAGGCAATGCCAAAGAATGCTCAAACTACTGCACAATTGCACTCATCTCACATGCTAGTAAAACATTGCTCAAAATTCTCCAAGTCAGGCTTCAGCAGTACGTGAACTGTGAACTTCCAGATGTTGAAGCTGGTTTTAGAAAAGGGAGAGGAACCAAAGATTAAATTGCCAACATTGGCTGGATCATCAAAAAAGCAAGAGTTCCAGCAAAGCATTTATTTCTGCTGTATTGACTATGACAAAGCCTTTGACTGTGTGGATCACGATAAACTATGGAAAATTCTGAAAGAGATGGGAGTACCAGAACACCTTAACTGTCTCCTGAGAAATCTGTATGCAGGTCAGGAAGCAACAGTTAAAACTGGTTCCAAATGGGAAAAGGAGTATGTCAAGCTGGTATATTGTCAACATGCTTATTTAACTTATATGCAGAGTACATCATGAGAAATGCTGGTCTGGATGAAGCACAAGCTGTAATCAAGATTGCTTGAGGATAGTTTCTCCCTCTTGAAAACTTCTCTCTAATCCTGTTATCTTAAATTTTATATAATGGGAGTGGATCTGGTAAGGTCTTTCCATTGTTAAATTCTAATCCTGTTATCAGTTCAGTTCAGTGACTTAGTCATGTCCTACCCTTTGGGACCCCATGGACTATAGGACACTAGGCCTCCCTGTCCATCACCAACTCCCAGAGCTTACTCAGACTCATGTCCATCTAGTCAGTGATGCCATCCAACCATGTCCTCTTCTCCTCCTGCCTGCAGTCTTTCCCAACTCAAGGTCTTTTCTAGTGAGTCAGTTCTTCACATCAGGTGGCCAAAGTATGGGAGTTTCAGCTTCAGCATCAGTCCTTCCAGTGAATATTCAGAACTGATCTCCTTTAGGATGGACTGGTTGGATCTCCTTGCAGTCCAAGGGACTCTCAAGAGTCTTCAACACCACAGTTCAAAAGCATCAACTTCTGGTGCTCAGCTTTCTCTCACATCCATACATGACTGCTGGAAAAACCATAGCTTTGACTAGATGGACCTTAGCTGCCAAAGTAACGTCTTTGCTTTTGTAATATGCTGTCTAGGTTGGTCATAGTTTTTCTTCCAAAGAGCAAATATCTTTTAATTTCATGGCGGCAGTCACCATCTGCAGTGATTTTGGAGCCTTAAAAATAAGCTCTCTCACTGTTTCCATTGTTACCCCATCTATTTGCCATGAAGTGATGGAACTGGATGGCATGATCTAAGTTTTCTTTTTTT
>SJYW01048141.1:0-18431 GCA_006410735.1 Raphicerus campestris | reverse complement strand
CTTTTCATGCATCTGAGATGTGTACACACAGGGGCAAGAAATCCATCGGGAGTGTTCCACTGAAACCCCATGCCATGTCTGGAATGTGGGTGGTGGACTGGAGCAGAGGTAAGCTGTGAGTGTTGTAAAACCTCTCCATTTGGTTTATAGGAAATGTCTTTGTAGCCAGATCCCTTTTTGCAGGGTGGGGCAGTGGTTTTCAAACTGTTCAGGGATGAATGTTAGGGGTTCCCGAAAGGAATGTGTAACTGTGGCTTGCGTCAATCAAGTCTGACTCTTTGCAACCATATGGACTGTAGCCCTCCAGGCTCCTCTGTCCATGGGATTCTCCAGGCATGAATACTGGAATGGGTTGCCATGCTCGCCTCCTGGGGATCTCCATGAGGCTGCAATATGGTGTCATGGATACAGCACAGAGGAATCAAGCATGGTGTGAAAACCCATGATTCCTGAAAATGCTCTCTGTATACCTGGGGAGTAACTCTCCATCGCCACATTACTGGGCATGGAGGAACTCTACTGCCCTTCACTGAAGGCCATGTGAGGTGGGATTTACCATCACATGGCTGTCGGCCCCGTGGTCCAGCCCCAGCTTCCCAAGTGCACTCGCTGCTCCGTGGCAAGCTGGAGTCCGAGGCAAACTGTCACCCCTCGTCCTCTGCTCTTTCCCGCAGGTCCTGTTCAAGCTCCTCCTGGGCAGTGCTAAGTTTGGAGAAGCCGCCTTATTTCTTTCCATTCTGGGTGTGTTTAACATCCTCTTCATCACCTGTATTCCTGTCATCCTCTACTTTACCAAAGTGGAATACTGGAGCTCTTTTGATGACATTCCATGGGGAAACCTTTGTGGATTTTCAGTCCTCTTATTGAGTAAGTGGCGACTACCCTGCCAGAGTCCCCAGAAAGCAGAGACTGACAGTGGGCTCCGGAAACCCATGCCCTGAAGGAGAAAACCAAGCCTATTATTATCCTTAAGTCCTCCATGGTTTTCTAGGTAATGATGATGCTAGTTCTAATTCCAGGACTGTGGGTCGCTGTGGTGGTGACCATGTCATGGCTCTCTGAACAGTGATCTAGTGGCTAAGGGTAATAATAGTACATCACTTACAGGGCTGACATGTCCAGCTTTGCAACCCCATGGACTGCAGCACGCCAGGCTTCCCTGTCCTTCACTATCTCCCCCAGTTTGTTCAAACTCATGTCCATTGAGCCAGTGATGCCATCCAACCATCTCATCCTCTGTCATCCCCCTCTTCTCCTGCCCTCCATCCTTCCCAGAATCAGGATCTTTTCCAGTGAGTTGGTTCTCCACATCTGGTGGCCAAAGTATTGGCTTCAGCTTCGACATCAGTCCTTCCATTGAATACAGGGCTGGTTAGAAATTGGTAGATTAATACTATAATAGGGAAGAAACTTTTGTATTCTATTACAAGTTTATCACTAAAAGGATGATGCCTACAAGCTTAAATTATACATAATGCTCCCCAAGTAATGTGCATTAAGCTAAAATACCTTTGTTTAGCTCACAGGAAATAACCTGACTAGACCTGCTTGTGAATGACTGTAGAGAGGAAGAAATTAACACATCCTCTCTGGAGACTGATGGGAACCAGGAAGTGTTTGATTCTACTCTCTCCCCTTTTAGTATAAAAGGAGCCTGAATTCTAACCCAGATTGGATGGTTCTTTGGGACATGAACTCACAGTCTTCTCAGTTTGCCAGCTTTATGAATTGTTATTCCTTGCTCCAGAAACTGACCTTTCAATTATTGGCCTGTTGTGCAGCAAGCAGGACAAGCTTAGAGTTGGTTAACAATCCACACAGAGCTCTTAGAACACTGCCTGATGATGTTCAGTAAATATTATCACTGTTAGTGTCATCATCACCATTGCTTCATTATCACCACCATCCTCATCACCAGTAATTGCTGTAAGGCTGGTCCTCGGCAGGGAAGCATCCAAGGAGCCTCACTCATTTCTATCTAAAATGCGCATCCCAAAGCTCCTGATCATAGTCATCCCAGAATCACTGCAAGCAGCAGAAAGAAGCAAAGCTAGTCAGATAAGTAGGATGGTCCCATCCTCTTCTAGTGCCTTCTCACTNTATTATCACTGTTAGTGTCATCATCACCATTGCTTCATTATCACCACCATCCTCATCACCAGTAATTGCTGTAAGGCTGGTCCTCGGCAGGGAAGCATCCAAGGAGCCTCACTCATTTCTGTCTAAAATGCGCATCCCAAAGTTCCTGATCATAGTCATCCCAGAATCACTGCCAGCAGCAGAAAGAAGCAAAGCTAGTCAGATAAGTAGGATGGTCCCATCCTCTTCTAGTGCCTTCTCACTGGTTAGCTTTTTAAAATTTCTTTCTTCAGAGCTCAGGGAAGAGAAGAGACCTGAGTAATCAGGATGTTTGGCCTTAATCCCCAGTCCTGGAGCCCTTGCAGGAACCCAGGTCCCCTGAGTCAGAATAAAGAGCAAATCCCCCAGACTCCAGCCTTCTCAGAGAAGCTGGGATTGGATAGGCCAGAAAGGATGGAAAGTCAGGGCTGGGCATGCATAACACTTATCTTTTTATTCTTTATTTCAGCATTCAATATTGTATTAAATTTTGGAATTGCTGTTACATATCCTACTCTGATGTCTCTTGGAATCGTCCTCAGCGTACCCGTGAATGCAGGTAAACTTCTGTGGCTCTCTGTATCTGTTTGTAAACACACACACACAAGCACACACGTGCATACACATACTCATATATATTCTTGCTTGCAGGTTTAACCTCTTGCGTGCAGGTTTAACCTCTTGTGTGCAGGTTTAACCTCCTGTATAGAAAGAAACCACTTGGGTAAAATGTTTACGTTTGTGACACATACAGTATTTTCTTCAGAGTGGGTTGATTTTCACGTATAACACCAAGGTACAGAAAGTTTAAAATCATCTTNCTGTTTGTAAACACACACACACAAGCACACACGTGCATACACATACTCATATATATTCTTGCTTGCAGGTTTAACCTCTTGTGTGCAGGTTTAACCTCTTGTGTGCAGGTTTAACCTCCTGTATAGAAAGAAACCACTTGGGTAAAATGTTGACGTTTGTGACACATACAGTATTTTCTTCAGAGTGGGTTGATTTTCACATATAACACCAAGGTACAGAAAGTTTAAAATCATCTTTATTTGAGCCAGTGTGGAGATCAGAGATGAATATCATTAATATTATCAATAAGTAGAGACAAATAGGTAGCAGAAAAATGTTTTTTAGTTTCCATAAGGAGCTTTCTAGAAGAGAATGGGTATGGCAGGGTATGGCAGGCATGAGATAGAGACACGTCCACAGCTAGAGAAGTGTAGACATTGCTCCCAGAGTCCCAGAAGAGAGCCCTTCGTCCAGCTGCTCAGGACCCCACTCTGTTTTTCACTGGGGACTCACCAGCACACTCAGTTGGTTCTTCTAAAGCGTGCCATCACCTGCCCCTCACCTCCTTCCCTTTCCTGGCTCATGCTGCTATGAACTTTGGGTTTTCCTCCCAGAATCTCCCTGAGTTATATCCAACCTCCCTGTAGAATCTGTTTGTGAGTCACTTCCCAGAGCACTCACCCCCTTGACCTTGGCACAGCTCCTGCCAAAGCCATCTCCTGACCTACCCACTTCTGGGCCATTAGAGGACTAGGCTCCCAGGGAATGGCAACCCCATATCCTGTTCAGTCTGGTGATAATAAGCCTGGAAGCATAGGTAAAACCACAGTCAACTTCCAGAGATCTTCCTTGCATTGCATTCCACACGGTCTATGTATGTCTTACCCTGGTCCCAGACTCCTTGGGCCCAGCACCTGCCCAGAGGGAGGGTGACCAGTCCCCTCTCATAATCTCTCTGGGCCCTTACTTATCCCCTAAAAATGAAGGTTGTCCCTGAGTCATCACCTTGGTTCATAGGAGGACCACATGAAATGATTTATGAGGCAGAACTTCCAAAGGCAGGAAGCCCCTAAACAGCTGGAGAGCTGATAGAAAAGTGGTCCAGCTTGTCTGTGTCCACACAGCACAGGCTTCAGAAAAATAACTCATCAACATACCCCCACTGCATCTTAGTGTGTCTTTATAGTCACAGAGCATTCTTATTTCAAGGAGGCATATTCCAGGTGACCCTTGTATAGAAGCTACTTGCACTGTATCGTACAGCCAGTGTGTGAGACGTCAGAATCCTCTGCAATGTAAGAAGGCCAGCAGTGTATCAGAGGAAGCAATGACAGTCAGTTCTCCAGGGGAGGAGGAGCAGAGGAGTCAGTGGTTCTCTGACCTGTCAGAGTAGAGCCCTTGCTGGGCTTTCTGACACTCTCTCTAGCATAGCTCGTGGGACTGGCTGACTGGCTCTGATGGCTCACTGTAAAGAATCTGCCNAGGAGGAGCAGAGGAGTCAGTGGTTCTCTGACCTGTCAGAGTAGAGCCCTTGCTGGGCTTTCTGACACTCTCTCTAGCATAGCTCGTGGGACTGGCTGACTGGCTCTGATGGCTCACTGTAAAGAATCTGCCTGCCATGCAGGAGACCTGGGTTTGATCCCTGGGTCAGGAAGATCCTCTGTAGGAGGAAATGGAAACTCACTCCAGTATTCTTGCCTGGAGAATTCTATAGACAGAGGAGCCTAGTGGGCTACAGTCCATGGGGTCGCAAGTCAGACATGACTGAGCAACTAACACTTTCGCTTTCTTTCATTGTAAATTAACAGGCTGTTCTGCCGGATCTGCCGGTATTAAAAATTAAAGTGTTTCTGAATTTGAGGGAGATAAAAGAGGTGATTTAATTCCACAAAAGAACTGCTAACAAAATGTTTTTCTCAGGTTTGCCTTTTACCTCTCTGCCCAGCCTCTGGATGGAGGCCAGAAGTGCAAGAAGAAGGGGGTGGGGCAAGAGGACTGGAGGAACAGGAAGGGGGATGACAGAGCAGCCCCCTCATGGGGCAGACCAGGCGGGGTAGGGGGCACAGAGGGAGGGGCAGCACGCAGGCTTCAAAAGCTGCACGTGCAAGTCAGAAGAAACTCTTCCACAAACTGAGGTTTTCAAAAAAGCAATCTGATTCTCCCTTGTGTGGAGTTCAGTTCAGTTCAGTCGCTCAGTCGTGTCCGACTCTTTGCGACCCCATGGACTGCAGCATGCCAGGCCTCCCTGTCCATCACCAACTCCCGGAGTTCACTCAAACTCATGGCCATTGAGTCGGTGATGCCATCCAGCCATCTCATCCTCTGTCATCTCCTCCTCCTGCCTTCAATCTTTCCCAGCATCAGGCTCTTTTCTAAGGAGTCAGTTCTTTGCATCAGGTGGCCAAAGTATTGGAGTTTTAGCTTCAGCATCAGTCCTTCCAATGAATATTCAGGACTGATCTCCTTTAGGATGGACTGGTTGGATCTTCTTGCAGTCCAAAGGACTCAAGAGCCTTCTCTAACACAACAGTTCAAAAGCATCAATTCTTCTTTATGCTCAGCTTTCTTTATGGTCTCACATCCATTAATGACTACTGGAAAAATGATAGCTTTGACTAGATGGACTTTTGTCAGCAAAGTAGTGTCTCTGCTTTTTAATATGCTGTCTAGGTTGGTCAGAGCTCCTAGGTTGTCACGGAGCAAGTGTCTTTTAATTTCATGGCTGCAGACACCATCTGCAGTGATTTTGGAGCCTAAGAAAATAAACTCTCTGTTTCCATTGTTTCCCCACCTATTTGCCATGAAGTTATGGGACCAAGTGCCATGATCTTAGTTTTTTGAATGCTGAGTTTTAAGCCAGCTTTTTTCACTCTCCTCTTTCACTTACATCAGGAGGCTCTTTGCTTCCTGCCATAAGGGTGGTATCACCTGCATGTCTTGAGTTTATTGATATTTCTCCCAGCAATACTGATTAAAGTTTGTGCTTCATCCAGCCCAGCATTTTGCAGGATGTACTCAGCATATAAGTTAAATAAGCAGGGTGATAGTATACAGTCTTGACGTACTCCTTTTCCTATTTGGAACCAGTCTGTTGTTCCATGTCTGGTTCTAACTGTTGCTTCTTGACCTGCATGTAGGTTTCTCAGGAGGCAAGTAAGCTAGTCTGGTATTCCCTTCTCTTTAAGAATTTTCCACAACAGTGATCCACACAGTCAAAGGCTACAACATAGTCAATAAAGCAAGTGAGATGAGTGCAATTGTGTGGTAGTTTGAGCATTCTTTGGCATTGCCTTTCTTCAGAATTGGAATGAAAACTGACTTTTTCCAGTCCTGTGGCCACTGCTGAGTTTTCCAAATTTGCTGGCATATTGAGTGCAGCATTTTCACAGCATCATCTTTCAGGATTTGAAATAGTTCAGCTGGAATTCCATCACCTCTACTAGCTTTGTTCATAGTGATGCTTCCTAAGGCCCACTTGATTTTGCATTCCAGGATATCTGGCTCTAGGTGAATGAATGATCACACCATCGTGGTTATCTGGGTCACTAAAATCTTTTTTGTACAGTTCTTCTGTGTATTCTTGCCACCTCTTTGTAATATCTTCTGCTTCTGTTAGGTCCTTACCATTTCTGTTCTTTACTGTGCCCATCTTTGCATGAAATGTTCCCTTGATATCTCTAATTTTCTTGATGAGATCTCTAGTGTTTCCCATTCTATTGTTTTCATTGATTTCTTTGCATTGGAAATATGCTAAGGAAGGCTTTCTTATCTCTCGTTGCTATTCTTTGGAACTCTACATTCAGATGGGTATATTTTTCCTTTCCTCCTTTGCCTTTCACTTCTTTTCTCAGCTATTTGTAAGGCCTCCTCAGACAACCATTTTATGTGGAGGCCTGCCTCGAAATTTGCTTTGTTTGATTTAGTTAAGAAAAGAGAAAAAGAAAGCAAAATAAGGAAAAGAAAACCAACTTTGGAACACTTTTGATTTTTAGTTATAAAGAGAATGATGATCCAGATTTGTATGAACTGATGTGAATCCTGTTCTCATTTTGTTCCCTCACCTCATCAGTCAGAAATGAGCTTCTGGCCTTTAATAAATGTTCATAATCAGCGATGACATAGGTGGCATTAGAGCCTCATGCTAATAATACCCTGGAGTGGAGTAAAAGTTTGTATCTATAACTTTCAAAGAACCAGGTTGAGTTTGGTCTTNAGCATATAAGTTAAATAAGCAGGGTGATAGTATACAGTCTTGACGTACTCCTTTTCCTATTTGGAACCAGTCTGTTGTTCCATGTCTGGTTCTAACTGTTGCTTCTTGACCTGCATGTAGGTTTCTCAGGAGGCAAGTAAGCTAGTCTGGTATTCCCTTCTCTTTAAGAATTTTCCACAACAGTGATCCACACAGTCAAAGGCTACAACATAGTCAATAAAGCAAGTGAGATGAGTGCAATTGTGTGGTAGTTTGAGCATTCTTTGGCATTGCCTTTCTTCAGAATTGGAATGAAAACTGACTTTTTCCAGTCCTGTGGCCACTGCTGAGTTTTCCAAATTTGCTGGCATATTGAGTGCAGCATTTTCACAGCATCATCTTTCAGGATTTGAAATAGTTCAGCTGGAATTCCATCACCTCTACTAGCTTTGTTCATAGTGATGCTTCCTAAGGCCCACTTGATTTTGCATTCCAGGATATCTGGCTCTAGGTGAATGAATGATCACACCATCGTGGTTATCTGGGTCACTAAAATCTTTTTTGTACAGTTCTTCTGTGTATTCTTGCCACCTCTTTGTAATATCTTCTGCTTCTGTTAGGTCCTTACCATTTCTGTTCTTTACTGTGCCCATCTTTGCATGAAATGTTCCCTTGATATCTCTAATTTTCTTGATGAGATCTCTAGTGTTTCCCATTCTATTGTTTTCATTGATTTCTTTGCATTGGAAATATGCTAAGGAAGGCTTTCTTATCTCTCGTTGCTATTCTTTGGAACTCTACATTCAGATGGGTATATTTTTCCTTTCCTCCTTTGCCTTTCACTTCTTTTCTCAGCTATTTGTAAGGCCTCCTCAGACAACCATTTTATGTGGAGGCCTGCCTCGAAATTTGCTTTGTTTGATTTAGTTAAGAAAAGAGAAAAAGAAAGCAAAATAAGGAAAAGAAAACCAACTTTGGAACACTTTTGATTTTTAGTTATAAAGAGAATGATGATCCAGATTTGTATGAACTGATGTGAATCCTGTTCTCATTTTGTTCCCTCACCTCATCAGTCAGAAATGAGCTTCTGGCCTTTAATAAATGTTCATAATCAGCGATGACATAGGTGGCATTAGAGCCTCATGCTAATACTACCCTGGAGTGGAGTAAAAGTTTGTATCTATAACTTTCAAAGAACCAGGTTGAGTTTGGTCTTAAGAACATAAAACTATGGGACCTCCCCGGCCGTCCAGTGGTTAAGACTCTGCACTTCCAGTGCAGGGGCCACGGGTTTGATGCCTGGTTGGGGAGCTGGGATCCCACATGCTGTGGGGTGCAGCCAGAAATATAAAAATATATAAAATCTTTTTAAAATGTGAAAAGCACCAAGAATAGAAAGAAAGCAATAACATTTTAATTGTTGTGGGACCCCAGAGGTGGCCACAATCAATTTTGGTATATACTGGATTGGCTGAAAGTTCACTGGGGTTTTTCCAGGAGAGCATGTGAGAAACCCGAACGAACTTTTTGGCCACCCAGTATATATACAGGGCTTCCCAGGTGGCATTAGTGGTTAAAAACAAAAACAAAAAAAAACGCCTGCCAATGCAGGGGCTGCAAGACGCACGGGTTCGATCCCTGGGTCAGGGAGATCCCCTGGAGTAGGAGGTGGCAATCCACTCCAGCATTCCTGCAGGGAGGATTCCATGGAGAGAGGAGCCTGGACAGTTACAGTCCAGGGGAGTAGCAGAGTCAGACACACTGAGCGACTAAGCAGACACTCATGTCTCTAAGTGCCCCTTGGGTTTTGTCTCTCAGCCAAATCGATGTCCAAACTAAGGTGCCAGGTCAAGTTAGTTTGGGAAAGTGAAACACGGTGCAAGGCCTCCCGCCAGCCGGCATTTCTAAAGCTAAGGGGGGTTTACTGGAGACAGCTCTGCCTACCTGGTCAAGGGAGCACAGTGTCCACCCCGCAGAAAGGGCTGCCCCAGGCCCTGGCCTGGCGGGGTCCCCCACCTCCTGATTGCCCAAGCCTGTCAGCCCCTGAGTAACTTCCGTTCTCTGTCTCCTGCAGTGGTTGATCACTACACCAGTAAGATCGTTTTCAACAGCGTCCGGGTAATTGCCATCGTCATCATCGGCCTGGGCTTCCTCCTCCTCCTCCTGCCTGAGGAGTGGGACGTCTGGTTGATTAAGCTGCTCACTCGCCTCAAAGTGAGGAAGAAGGAGGAGGCGGCTGAGGGTGGAGCAGACCTGGGCTTGGGGCTTCAGAGCAAGAGCAGAAGGGCCCGGCCCTCCTTCACCCGCTGACCATCTGCCCTAGGACTCTGCGGCAACTGCTCACGAGGGGGGTTTGGAATTTCTTCCTGGCAGGGGGAACCTCAGTGAGGTGTACATACCTGTACAGTTTTGGTAATCTGCGGTAAGTTATATGGTATTTATTGGCATGTCCAACTTGCTTGCACTTTTTTCACATCAGATCTTTCACTTAAGGGTACTGATTCAATATGGGAGAGAAAAGAAGAACCTCTCCGCTCTTTTTACATGAATGTAAAGCAGCTTAAAATGATCCTTGCCTAGATTTCTTGGGATGACAGGTGTTCTCAACATGGCAGGGCAGATGTTTCAAATCTTTGCAACTGAAAATTACATTGCACACTGTGATTATTTCTCAGCGATAGTAGGTCATATTTTGTTTTATACCAGAGCTGCACTCTTAATTTTAAGGGATTTCAATGAACCAAAAGATCACTCTGAGTTAATTGGGATAAATGGATTTCTGGATGGGTGGATAGATGGGATGTGAAGAGCTGGAGCAGAGAAGGAAAATGGACTTGGAAAACCATCGACTGTGGCTAACCTGGGGGTGATGATTAAAGGAGGACAGGCCAAGCTGGGTAACAGAAAGGGGAAGTTAAGTCTTAGCCCTCACATGTCTGTGTAAGATCGTGCAAGAGAAATTACAGTGCCTTCTACAGAATTTTTGTCTTTACCTATGTGAAGCGAGGTGACATTATAAGTCACTGGCGCCGTCTTATCATTTAGATGTAGAAATCTTTAGAAACAAACAAAATACTATATATATGTCTGTATGTACAAAAATGGCAAAGCTGATGACCCGTGTCACAGAACGCAGGTCAAGGTGTGTATATGAGGCAGAGTCCACAGAAGATGAATCGCTGGTTGCTTTTACTTCCTAAGACTGAAAAATTATTTACTGAATCTGCAAACCTTTTTATGAAACTTTTAAGCACCAGGCTGTTTACTTCCACATTATAGGTCTGCCAGAAAATTCTATCTGTGATAGATCTGTAAAGAGGGATGAGGGGGTTAGAGTTTACTATTTTTGAAGTTTACATTGTTACATATCGAAATGGAAACCTTATTTTGAAATGTTGTCATAACCCAATGGTGCACTCTGTAACCATAGAGTCTTTTGTTTCCTAGGGGAAAGGAGTACTCATGACCTAAACTTTTTAGCAAATTATTATTCTCAGTTTCCATTACCTGTTGGGCCAAACAGATGAATAAACTATTTAAAAAAGAAGCGTTTTGTGCTGGCTTGGCGGCAACTCTGTTCCTTTCCCACTAGGTAGATCTGACTTTCTGGCTTCCTCACCTGAAACTCTTCTCCCAGCAAGCCCCATCCTCCTGCACCCTCAAGGCACAGAAAGCCATCCTGCCGCTTCAAGGAAAGAAAGTTCTTAATGCAGACAGAGTTGCTTTCACAACTTCCCTGGTGGCTCAGATGGTAAAAAAAAAAAATAAAATAAAAAATGCCTGCAATGCAGAAGACCTGGGTCCCATCCCTGGGTTGAGAAGATCCCCTGGAGAAGGGCATGGCAGCCTACTCCATTATCCTTGCCTGGAGAATTCCCTGAACAGAGGAGACTGATGGGCTGTAGTCCATGGCATCACAAAGAGTCAGACACAACTGAATGACTAACACACTTTGCTTTCACAAAAGTGAAATGCAGGGCAAAGGTCCAGCCCTAGAAGGAGATGTCTCGAGGCAGGATAGGAATCCTGCTCCCCTACCCGCCCCTCTCCTGGGGCACCTGCCTCCCTGCCTGTGCATTTCTGATACAGCTTCTGCCTCCCTGTCCTGTGCAACCCAGTCCCTCAGCTTCCTTGCACTTTCGCCCCAGAGTGGCAGCCTCAGTCCCTAAATTGACCTAGTCTTTTCAGCTTTGCTCCCATACCTGACTTCTGCCTGGCTCTAGAAGGAATTTAATGTAACGTGTGTATCACTGTTCCAGGCCGCTGCAGCCAGGGGCTCTGAGGTCTTACATCTCTCATCCTCCTGCCACAGAAGGCCATGTTCTCTAAGAGGGCATGTGAACTATGAGGCAGGCTTGGACATGAGACCTTTTGCTGAAATGCCTGCACCTAGACAAAGCTCTCCTCCAGCAAAAAAAAAAAAAAAAAAAAAACCTGTATGGGACTAAAAATAACTGTGCACGTGCACAGTTAGGGCAAAATTATGGACAGAGGATACAAAATAAACCAAAAAAACCCAGTTGCCATTTTTGAAGAGCCTGAAGCAAAGTATCATGTCAGAAGGAAAAGCAGGGTACTGCATATGACCCCTCGCACAGCACCTCCTAGCTCAGTTCCGTTCAGTTGCTCAGTCATGTCCATCTCTTTGTAGCACGCCTGCCCTCCCTGTCCATCACCAACTCCCGAAGCTTGCTCAAACTCATGTCTACTGAGTCAGTGATGCCATCCAACCATCTCACCCTCTGTCATCCCCTTCTCCTCCCGCCTTCAATCTTTCCCAGCATCAGGGTCTTTTCCAAGGAGTCAGTTCTTTGCATCAGGTGGCCAAAGTATTGGAGTTTCAGCTTCAGCATCTGTCCTTCCAATGAATATTCAGGACTGATTTCCTTTAGGATTGACTGGTTGGATCTCCTTGCAGTCCAAGGGTGCAGTTCAAACTCTGCCTAGGGGGTGGGCAAACCATCGAAGCCACTCCTCTGGCCCGACCCCTGGACATACTCCTTCCTTCACCCCGTGTAAGGAACAAGCTTGCCCAACCTCAGGAAGCCAACAAGCAAGAGAAATTGTTGTTTGTCCCTGCTTCCCTTGGCTGCATCAGGGGCCCTGGTAAAAGCCTTGTCTGAATTTCTTGTCTGGCCTCTAGTCAATTTCTATTGATTAAGGAGGCCAAAAACTCTGGTTGGTATCAAATGGAGAGGAGATGATAGCCTCTTTGGAATACCTTGTCCTGCCACCCACACATACAGCATCTACACCGGGATCCCTGACCTCAAGATTCTAATGCCTGATGATCTGAAGTGGAGTTGGCATAATAATAATTGAAATAAAGTGCATAATAAATGTAATGCTTGAGTCATTCTGAAACCATCCTCCTTCCCCAGTCCATGGAAAAATTGTCTTCCAAGAAATCAGTCCCTGGTGCCAAAAAAGTTGGGGACTGCTGGTACATGGGGTCAGAACCTGGAGCATGTCGCTGTCTAGGACAAGGCTGCCTGCCCGTGCCTCCCCTGTGTGCTGTGAGCCCCTAGGAGTCACCTCCTTGACTTCCTGGGCTCCTAACCCCTCCAGTTACACAGCCAAACATTTCCTTTGTAAGCCATAATGTGAAAAACTGGGAAACCATACACATGAAAGATTTACCTTATTCTTCCATGGGCATAAAAGACTATGAAGGCCCAAAAGATGTGAGAGTAGGGACTCAAAGAGATATTTGTAAACCTGTCCTCACAGCTGCATTATTCACAGTCACTAAGGGGTAGAAGCAACCCAGGTGTCCATCAATGGATGAATGGCTAAACATGGTAAATACATGTAGTGGAGTATTACTCAGCCTTCAAAAGGGAATGAAATTCTGATACAGGTTACAAGTTGGATGAACTTTGAAGACATTATACTAATGAAAAAAGCCAGTCACATAGGAAAATATTCACTGATTTCACTAATATGAGGCACCTAGCATAGTCTTGCCTGGAAAATCCCATGGATGGAGGAGCCTGGTGGGCTGTAGTCCATGGGGTCACTAAGAGTCGGACATGACTGAGCGACTTCACTTTCACTTTTCCCTTTCATGCATTGGAAAGGAAATGGCAACCCACTCCAGTGTTCTTGCCTGGAGAATCCCAGGGACGGTGGAACCTGATGGCCTGCCGTCTGTGGGGTCGCACAGAGTCGGACACGACTGAAGCGACTTAGCAGCAGCAGCAGCATAGTCAGACTCAAAGAGACAGAAAGGAGAATGGTGGTTATTAGGGACTGGGAATGAGGAGTCATTGTTCAGTGGGTACAGAATTTCAGCTTTGTAAGATTATAAAAACGTTCTGGAGGTTGAAGGTGATAATGGTTGTACCACAATGTGAATGTACTTAATGCCACTGAACTGTGCACTTAGAAATGGTCCAAATGGTACGTTTTATATTATGTATAATTTACTCCAGTAAAAAAAAACAACTATGAAGATTAATATATGTGAAATTAAAAGGTTAAAACTTTCAAGAGAGGCTAATGTTTCTTCCAGAACATTATAAAACATGAGTTGGGGTGGGAGTTGGAGGATTTGGAAGATTTTTTTTTTCTAGAAAGAATACAAACTACAACCCCTCCCACCCCCTCCACCCTTACCACACAGATTTCAAGAACTGGGATGAGCTGTGACAAACCAAGGAAGGATCCATGAGCAGAAACTCTTGGGAAGGGGTTCTTCCTGATGGAACTGTGGGGTGGTTTTGGGAAACAGGCTCCATTTTTGCTCTCACTGGGGGATTGTCTGCCCTATAGAGGACAGTCTGGAAAGAACTAAAGAATTCTTCTACCTTTGCTCCTTAAAGGAATATAAAAGTAAAAGGAAGATTGAAGCTACAAAGAGGGTACGGGGCCTCCGCCACTCCAGCCCATCCCCCTCAGAATGTGGACATAGGAATCCAGCTGCAGTGCAGATCCGGACCTCCTCCTTACTTGGGCTGTCACAGATAAAGAGAACACAGAGACAGGAAGTTGTGGTTAGAGACCTACGTCCGTAGAACAAGGGTGTTTCCAAATCTAGCCAATAAATGGTACATGGCACGGAGTTCTCTCTCTTCAGTTTTGAATATAAATGATTTATCCTAAAACTAGAATGTAGTTGTAGTTGTACAATCTTACAAATATGCCAACATTTCATAAATTGTATACTTCAAACAGGTAAACTTCATGATATGTGAATTATATCTCAGTCAAGTGGTTTATGAAATGGTTGCCTCACAAAATGATTTATAATTTCTTTGCCAAAATCTTACAAGTATAAAGGATATTTGTGGGGTGGTTGGCTTGGTTTTGGCTGCCCAGCATCTGATCCTTGTTGGGAGCAGCATTTTGCTATTGTTGCAGGAGCTGAAGGGAACAGAGTCTCCATCTCGGATGCCAGCATCCAGTGGAGAGGGAGAGGTATGAACTAAACTTGGCCAGTGGGCTGCAGTCTCCCAGGGCTTGGCCAGACCCCAAGAACAGCCTGAGAAAGGCTTGCTGACCGGTCAGTCCCCAAGTCTCTCCCGTTCCTCCTTTTTCCAAACAGGTCCTTTGGATACATACAGTCCCAAAGAGCCTTCCAAAAAATTATCTTCTATTTAAGACACCAAGAGGCAATTCTGTTGCTTGAGTTCAAGAACTCTGAATAAAATGTGGGAGAAAAGTAGAATACTCAAAGAAAAACTGGACTTTTATTTGGCGGTCGTTTGTTTCTTTTGACTTTCTGGTACTCACATTTCTTGAATCTGGGCTCATTACGGCCAAGCAGGACTCCTTGGTCAAATTGCTTTAAAGAATGGATGAGAATGATTCATAAGAAATACACCCACAATATATAAACAAAGAGGGTTTTAAAGTTTTTCACAGCACTTAAAATACATTTAAATTTTTTTTAAAGAATAGTGTTTGTCTTACATATTTGTTATGTATTTTAGCATTGTCAAAATCTTGAAAAAGTCATTTTCTTGAATTAGGATAGTGGTAAACTTCAGCTAAGGGAAATCTCTAAATTATCAAAAAGTGTGGTTACTGGAATCATAACAAATGAAATCTTATGAATGAATGTATTATGATGTATTATAAATTTTAACTCTCAACAACAACAAAAATGTGAATTTTTTTCTCATAGGTTTTCTGTAAAAAATGAGGAATTCCCATGGAGCCACAAGCCAGCAAGAAGTGCATGTGCACTCCAGCAGCAGCGGCAGGACTAGCAGTGGCCTCTGACACAGGACAGGGAGCCCAGAGGGAACCACAGGCCCAGCAATCTAAGAAGGGCTAGCGGGCGCCTCCAGGCACTTCCTCTCTGAGAGTTGACAGGCACCCAGAAGAAGGGACTCTGAAATAGGAAAAAAATTAGAAGAACTTAAAAAAAAAATCTCCTGATGGAAATTTCAGGAGTTCCCAGTGTTTATACCCCATCTATTAATAGTAACTCCACAAAAGACCTGCTGGCCCCCTAATATTTTTTAGGAATCTATGCTATGCTAACGATGTGGGGAATTTCAGAGGCTAGGGACAGACAAGAGTTAAAGGCCGTGCTTGTGTCCACATACAGCAGTGCCTATGAGGGGGAAATCTGGGTATAAATAAAGAAATGCTGTTGTTCTATCACTGTGGTGGTCTTTTTCAACATACACATGATACATTATCAGGGATTAGAGTTTGATGTTTTTTATGCCCCTGATCACTCTTTGTGGCACCTTCATTTATGGGAACTGCAAACTCAGTTACACCAAGGAGATGTACCTACATTCACTCCTCACCCTCCCTGTGAGCTGATTTTATCCCGTTAGTGAGAAAACTCCATGTATGATGTACCTTGCTTTGTAATCTGGAGTGTGCAGGGTGGGCAGCCCTGTGGGGATTTTGCAAAATATCATACCGTGTAGATAGCCCTGCTGAATGGTACTGCTTGAGATGTTGGATTTCCTCAAGAACCTCATGTATGTGTGTGTGTGCAAGCATTTGCCACATTTACTGTGGGCTTTTGATTAGCACATCTTTCCAAACAACCAATTAGGCTATTTCTGTTTTTTTATTTTGTTTATGTAAAATATTCATGCAAACTAATCACTACATAATAATCACGAATTTTTTAAATGATACCATTTAGATTAGACATATACCTACTCACCTGGGCTTCCCTGGCAGTACAGAGGTAAAGAACCTGCCTGCCAATGCAGGAGACACAAGAGATGTGGATTTGATCCCCAGGTTGGGAAGATTCCCTGGAGAAGGAAATGGCAACCCACTTCAGTATTCCTGCCTGGAAAATTCCATGAACAGAGGAGCCTGGTGGTTTATAGTCCATGGGATCACAGAGAGGCAGACGTGACTGAGCACATACTTATCTACGTAGAGCCTGATGACTTTCTTAATCTTTTATTGCATGCAGTCACCATTTAGGGTGGATCTGGTGTCTTTCTCTAAAGCTTAATTTTTTAAAATACAATCTTACCATTAGCACTGATTTAAAGTCCAGAGCACATTTGGACATTTAGCTGCCCTCAGGCCTGGCTTACCTGAGGTTATTATTGCATCAAAAGCATTAACACATTACTTTGGCCTGGATTTTCTTCTATTTTCTAACATTTAATTTCCTGTATCTTTTTAGCCGAGAAAAAAAATGCTAAGTTACTGTTCAGTAGTCTCAGCTACCTATTTTCTCAGATCCTTTATTGTCTCTTGCTAATGAGTATTGAGTGAAATGAAATTCTAGTGAATTCTAGGCTTTTTTCTGTTGTATTTTGCTTGGTGTTTCTGTAAAAACTTAGAGAATAACCCATGTTCTGCCATCTTTTCCCATGCAGGACAAATGCTGCTAGGATTTCAGATGCCAAGAGGTCACTTAAAGAAAATCTGACCAAGGCTTCTGAGTAGAAGATGAATGAAAAGATTTTGAGGTCAGGGACAATGAGCGGGCCATCTGCTTCTTAAATGTCAACTGCTAAAATCAATCATAATACATAAACTGCAATGAAACCTGGTCCCCAGGGCTGTCAAGGATATGTTTGTGAAAGTAACTGATAACCTGCAGAATGTTCTATGGCTTTATTAAGTAATTATCAAGGGACTTTCACAAGACCATATGGCTGGGAGGGGCCAAGCAGATTGCCTTGTCCCCCAGGACTTGCCTGTGGGGAGACTGCTCAGAGAGAAAGGCTCTTAGGACAGATTTCTCTGCTGATTCTGTCTATGGACCTTTTGGAAGAAAAGTCTCCTGAGACTTTCAAAGACTTCAATAAGCATGAAAGCTCTGTAGACTAAATATTTTCTACATAAGTCTCCTTCTGATATTGCTTTCTAATTAAAGTCAATGATAGTTTTGTTTTTTTTTTGTCTCGTCTCCAAATACAGTCACTCCACCTAACAATAGTAGAATACATGTTCTTCCCCAACGCACATGGTCCATTCTCCAGGACAGACCATATACTAGGCCACAAAAAAGTCTCCATAAATTTAAAAGATTGAAATCGTACAAACTATCCTTTCTGACCACAGTGGAATCAAACGAGAAATCAGTAACAGAAGGAAACTTGAAAACTCACAAATTTGTGGGAATTAAGCAACACGTGCCCAAACAACCAATGCATGAAAAAAGAGACCACAAAGGAAATAAGCAAACACTTAGAAACAAACAAAAACAAAAAATACCATATCAGAACTTTTGGAATGCTGCAAAGGCAATGCTCAGAGGAAAATTTATAGCTGCACATTCATTCATTTAAAAGAGAAAAAGATCTCAAGTCAATAACCTCACTTTAGTCAGCAGGGGACAATATAAAGAAGGGAAACTAAACCCAAAGCTAACAGAAGAAAGGAATAATAAGATTACAATAAAAATAAGTAAAATTGTTATTTGTTGTTTAGTCGATACGTTGTGACTGACTCTCTCGCAAGCCCCTGAACTTCAGCCCACCAAGCTCCTCTATCCATGGAATTTCCCAGGCAAGAATATTGGAATGGGTTGCCATTTCCTTCTCCGGGGGATATTCCTGACCCAAGGATCAAACCTGCATTTCCTGCATTGGCAGGCGGATTCTTTACCACTGAGCTACCAGGGAAGCAATACATAAAATAGAGAATATAAAAGCAATAGAAACAACAAAACTAAAAATTGGTGTTGTGTTTTTTAAGATCAATAGTGTTAACAGATCTTTAGCTAGATTGAAAAAGACAAAAAAGAGAGAGGAAACTCATCTGAAATCAGAAATGACAGGGCGGAACATTACTACTGACCTTCACTTCAGTTCAGTTCAGTCGCTCAGTCGTGTCCAACTCTTTGCGACCCCATGAATCGCAGCACGCCAGGCCTCCC
>SJYW01048140.1:0-11658 GCA_006410735.1 Raphicerus campestris | reverse complement strand
TTTCTCAAAACTGAACATCATTTCCAAGATACTTTGAAGAATGGGTAAATATTGTAAGAGATCAAATACCTGTTTTAAAAATCTATTAGAAATATAGGAAGTTGCAGAAGTATCAGGAGGAGAGTAAGAAGGCGGAAAGTTGTAGGTAGATCTAAACTGTGCTCCAAAAGGAGCCATGTCAATGCCTCAGATGGGGCCAAGGCTCCCATGTGGATCCTTAATTCAGGGTGTCTTAATTCTTCATCTCCTGATGACCCATAGGGATGCCATTTTGTTTGTGTCTTTGTTTCATTGGAGCATTTGATACAGTCTTACTGAGTATTTTAGTCNGGCCAAGGCTCCCATGTGGATCCTTAATTCAGGGTGTCTTAATTCTTCATCTCCTGATGACCCATAGGGATGCCATTTTGTTGTGTCTTTGTTTCACTGGAGCATTTGATACAGTCTTACTGAGTATTTTAGTCTCTCCAAGGGCGACAAGCAGACAAGTGAAGAAGTTTTACTTCTGAAACCTGCTGTTCCCCGTTCAGTACAGTTCAGTCACTCAGTTGTGTCTGACTCTTTGTGACCCCATGGACTACAGCACACCAGACCTCCCTGTCCATCACTAACTCCCAGAGTTTACCAAACTCATTTCCATCGAGTCGGTGATGCCATCCAGGCATCTCATCCTCTGTCATCCCCTTCTCCTTCTGCCCCCAATCCCTCCAAGCATCAGGGTCTTTTCCAATGAGTCAGTTCTTCACGTCAGGTAGCCAAAGTATTGGAGTTTCAGCTTCAACATCAGTCCATCCAATGAACACCCAGGACTGATCTCCTTTAGGATGGACTGGTTGGATCTCCTTGCAGTCCAAGGGACTCTCAAGAATCTTCTCCAACACCACAGTTCAAAAGCATCAATTCTTCAGTGCTCAGCTTTATTAGTGTAATTTCTGGACACATATCTCCATGCAAATGAGAATGTCCAGGTGTGTTTCTTTTTTAAAATATTAAGTGAAGTGCTTGCCCCAGAATTGATCTGGGAAATTTCTCACCCAACCTGGGAGTAACTTTGTAACAGCTGGGTCCATTTTGGATCTTCTGCCTCTGCTGGCCTGGCACGTGCCCTCAGCCCTGCTCTGGGCACTTCCCTGACTGGTCCCACCTTGAGTCATTCAGACAACTTCCCACAGGTTGGTCTAGGGCATTTCTTACATCCCAGGAGCCTCTGCCCAGGTGTGCAGTTCATAGCCCTGGGTGATGTGAGCTTCTATTCCAGTAGCCAATTATGGGAGAATCTGCCTTTGCAGAATCTTGCTCCCCTCACCCACAGCTGCAGGCTGCCCCACACACCCTACAGTCAGCTTTCCCTTCTTTCCTACCTCCCATGCCTCGCCTCTCACTCCTGCCCCCTGCAAATAAATCAACTTCATCCAGAGACTTGGCTCAGACTCTGCTTTGGGGAGAACTCAGACTAATGCAATATCCAATTTGCACATTGGCAAAATGAGCTTGATAATGGTTAAAGAAACACCAAGTCTGCATCTCAATAAGAAGTAGAAGGAAACTTTGTAAACCAAGGTGCTTTCATCTAACTACCTGTGTGGTCAACTTTATTGATTAGGATTCTTTGTAACCAAAAGAAAATGATGCTGGTTAATTTTTCTTTTTTAACCACACTTGAGGTATGATTAACATGTAAAAAGCTGTACATATTTAATGGATACAACTCAATGAGTTTGGGGATAAGTATATACCTAGACAGCATGTTAAAAGGCAGAGACATTACTTTGCCAATAAAGGTCCATCTAGTCAAGGCTATGGTTTTTCCAGTAGTCATTTATGGATGTGAGAGTTGGACTATAAAGAAAGCTGAGTGCTGAAGAATTGATGCTTTTGAATTGTGGTGTTGGAGAAGACTCTTGAGAGTCCCTTGGACTGCAAGTAGATCCAATCAGTCCATCCTAAAGGAAATCAGTCGTGAATGTTCATTGGAAGNAAGAATTGATGCTTTTAAACTGTGGTGTTGGAGAAGACTCTTGAGAGTCCCTTGGACTGCAAGGAGATCCAACCAGTCCATCCTAAAGGAGATCAGTCCTGGGTGTTCATTGGAAGGACTGATGTTGAAGCTGAAACTCCAATACTCTGGCCACCTGACGTGAAGAACTGACTCACTGGAAAAGATCCTGATGCTGGGAAAGATTGAGAACAGGAGGAGAACGGGACAACAGAGGATGAGATGATTGGACTCAACCATCACCGACTCAATGGACATGAGTTTGAGTAAACTCCAGGAGTTAGTGGTGGACAGGAAGGTCTGGCATGCTGCAGTCCATGGGGTCACAAAGAGTCGGACATGACTGAGTGACTGAACTGAACTGAACTGATATGCCTTTGATGGCCCTGCAATGCAAGAGACCCTGGTTGGATTCCTGGGCCAGGAAGATCCGCTGCAGAAGGTATAGGCATTCTACTCCAGTACTTTTGGGCTTCCCTGGTAGCTCAGTTGGTAAAGAATCCACCTACAATGCAGGAGACCCCAGTTTGATTCCTGGGTCAGGAAGTTCCCCTGGAGAAGGGATAGACTACCCAGTTCAGTATTCTTGGTCTTCCCTGGTGACTTAGACAGTAAAGAATCTGCCTGCAATATGGGAGACCTGGGTATGATCCCTGGGTTGGGAAGATCCTCTGAAGGAGGGCATGGCAACTCACTCCAGTATTCTTGCCTGGAGAATCCCCAAGGACAGAGGAACCTGGAGGGCTACAGTCCATAGCATCACAAAGAGTTGGACATGACTGACTAAGCACAGCACAGCACATATACCTGTGAGGGCTTCCCAGGTGGCACTAGTGGTAACGAGCCAGCCTTCCAAAGCAGGAGACAAAAGAGATGTGGGTTCGATCCCTGGATCAGGAAGATCCCATGGAGGAGGGCATGGAAACCCACTCCAGTATGCTTGCCTGGAAAACTCCATGGGCAGAGGAGCCTGGCGGGTTACAGTCCATAGGGTTGCAAAGGGTCAGACAGGACTGAAGAAGCTTAGAATGCACACATATACCTGTGATGCCATCGACACTACTAAGATCATGGACAGAGCCGACACCTGTCAGTGTTTCCTTGCTCTCCCTTTATTATCATCATTGTCATTATTATTACTCATGTATGTGGTGAGGACATTTAACACACACTGTACCCTCTGGTGGTTCAGATGGTAAAGAATCTGCCTGCAATGCAAGAGATTTGATCCCTGGGTCAGGAAGGTCCCCTGGAGAAGGACATGGCAATCCACTGCAGTATTCTTGCCTGGAGAATTCCCTGAACAGACGAGCCTGGGGTGGGCTACAGTCCATGGCGTCGCAAAGAACTGGACATGACTGAGCACTTTTGCTTTCACTTTCACTACCCTCTAAAAAGGTAATTACCAATGAATACAGGCTCTATTGGAGAATGGATAAAACAGTTTAGAAGGCAGGAACCAGGACCTTAGAGGAAATACAGATAATAGGACAAATGACAGACTTTTCCAGGTGCCCCCAGTGCAACAAATAGAATCCAAACATTCTTGACTCTTGCCTCGGTCTCCCTGAATGAAATTCAAATCCAAGGGTTAGAGGGCCTGATTGTCAGAGCTTCAGAGATCACCAGGGACAGAGGGTTATGCTGATTTTCAGTCCTAAAAAAAGGGATGGTTTCAGCCAGTCTAGCCATTCCCTGGCTATTTCTAAATCGACCCATTTCATGTACCAATTTCTAGTAAATAGAAATTTATTTATATGGATACTATAAATTGCTGTTTATAATAGAAATCTGTTTGTGAGCTCTCTAGTGTGTTACATAGATGTACTTGTCCATCCCTATGTCAGGGCTAATCCATAGTATGAAGCTCCAGAATAAATCATGTTCAGGGGTTTAGGATGGGGAACACGTGTATACCTGTGAAGGATACATGTTGATGTATGGCAAAGCCAATACAATATTGTAATTAACCTCCAATTAAAATAAATAAATTTATATTAAAAAAAAGGAAGGGATTGTAATTCCAAAAGAAAACTGAAGTCGCGTTATGTAGAAGAACTTGGGGCAGATGAAAATCAAGGCTGTCCATCCAAGAAACTCATTATATTTCTTTAAACATATTACTGCATTGGCTAAAATGTTCATTTGGCTTTTTCCGGAAGATGTTACAGAAAAATCCGAACAAATTTTTTGTCAATATAAGGAAACTGACTTTGATATTTCACTCAAACCTCATTTGTTGGAGAGCTTGCATGCTCTTCTTCTGTCCTCATGAGCCCCCAGAGGAAATGCTATCTTTGTGCAAATCTAAGTAAAATCAAGCTGAGTGTGCCAGTTCACTCTTACTGCCACCTCCTCATAACGCCCGTCTTTCAAATTTCTCTCTCACTGAGTTAAAAAGATGTGAAATGCCCTGCTTGGAGGTAAGGGGATGGGATCGTGTGCACTCTGATCAGATAAGCCTCTGATTTTGCAAATGCTGACCCTAAGCCAGGCTTCCCACATCACAGCTAAGAGCTGGGCTTCCACTTGTGGTTCATCCTGTTTGTTTTATAGGATGTTTGCCCTTCTCTGTCCTCCTCTGATGGGACACTCGAAGCTCTGTCTATGATGCTCCTATTTAGAGAAGAAGGAGTGAACCCAGCCAGCACCACCTTTATTATATTCCAACCTCGTTCACTGAGTTTAACATTTGTGGGATCATTTCAAAACCCAATATTAAAATGATTTCCCAAAGCCATGGTAATGTTGAAGTTCCCAAATCATTTTCTTCTCCTTAGGAACAACAGGCAATTTAACTTACTTCTTTCAGCCCAAGACCTGTGAAAACTGATGAATATTTCTTCCTTCCAAGGTGTGTCAGATGGGACTGCGATTATCTGTGAGTGACAGGGACCCACACACACGAAAGGATGAAAGAGGAAGGACCTCAGTCTCCTCTCCAGATGTGTTCAGAGGAAGCAGTCCAGGTTTCATGCTGTGAGGCATCTTCCATCAGGCTGCTTCTCTTTGAGACTCAGCTATGGCACTGGTTTCCTGGGGTTGCTGTAACAAAGTACCTCAAATGTGGTGGCTTCAAACAACAGAAATTTACATGGAAGCAACCTAAATGTCTATCGACAGATGAATGGATAAAGAAGATGTGGTACATAGCTACAATGGAGTATTACTCAGCCATAAAAAAGAATGCAATCTTGCCACTTGCAGCAACAGGAGGCAACTAGATCAAACTGAGTGAAGTAAGTCAGAAAGAGAAAGATGAATATCATATCACTCACATGTGGAATCTAGACGATGACACAAATGAAATTATCTATGAAACAAACAGACTCACAGACGTAAAGATTACTCTTGTGATTGCCAAGGGCAGAGGAGAAAGAAGAATTGAGAGTTTTGAATTAGCAGATGCAAACTACTATATAGAGAATGGATAAACAGCAAGGTCCTACTTTATAGCACAGGGAGCTATATTCAGTATCCTGTGATAAACCATCATGGAAAAGACTATGAAAAAGAATGTATGCATATGTGTTAATTGAATCACTGTGCCATACAGTAGAAATTAACACAATGTTGTAAGTCAACTATACTTCAATTAAAAAAAATTATTCTCTCACAGTTCAGTAATCCCAAAATTCAGGTGTCAACAGGGCCACGCTCCCTCTGATTGTTCTTGAAGAGGACATTTCCTGCTTCCTCCCCTTTCTCACATTTTATCCGCGAGGAAATTTTGGCACTAAGAGTTAAGTTAGTCAGACTTCGCTGCCGGTCCAGTGGTTAAGATTCTGAGCTTTCAGTTTAGGAGATGTGGGTTTGGGGAACTAAGATCCCATATGCTGCCAGCATCTTTGATGCTCCTTAGCTGGTAGCTGCATCCCTCTTGTCTCTGATTTTGTCTTCACAGGACCATTCTCCCTGTGCCTCTTGACTGTGTTTTCTCTTCCTATGAGGACACTGGTTGTTGGATTAGGGCCCACTCAAACCCCATGGCCTCATTTTAACTAATTATATCTGCAAAGACTGTCTGTTCAAATAAAATCATGTCCTGAGGTTCTGGGTAGAAAGGAACTCTGGGGGACACTGTTCACCCCATCACAGTCATCATGCACCTTTGGGTATAGTCGGTTCTCTACGTATGAATGACTTCTGTTCTGAGAGCACATTGCTCTCAGAGCACAAAGTCCGATTTGTTCCTAAGTCCTACAGAATCAGCTAGGTGCCCAACTAACAGCATCGGCTATATAGTACTATATTATAATAGGTTTATAATACTTTTCACACAAGTAATACATTAAAAATACAAAAAATAAAACATTTTTAATCTTACAGGACTGGACCTTGAAAAGTACAGTAGTAAAGTACAACAGCTGGCATACAAGCACTGGCATCGAGTGAACAGGCAAGAAGAGCTACTGGCTGGAGGAGGGAGAGAAGGTGGGAGATAGCAGAGCTGAAGACTGTCAGCAACAGGACATGGAGGGCAAACTGCAGTTTCACTCTCACCTGACATTGATGGAATGCATGTTCAGTTCAGTTCAGTTCAGTTTAGTCGGTCAGTCGTGTCCAACTCTTTGCGACCCCATGAATCGCAGTACGCTGGGCCTCCCTGTCCATTACCAACTCCCGGAGTTCACTCAGACTCACGTCCATCAAGTCTGTGATGCCATCCAGCCATCTCATCCTGGGTCATCCCCTTCTCCTCCTGCCCCCAAACCCAGCATCAGAGTTTTTCCAATGAGTCAACTCTTCGCATGATGTGGCCAAAGTACTGGAGTCTCAGCTTTAGCATCATTCCTTCCAAAGCAATCCCAGGGTCGATCTTCTTCAGAATGGACTGGTTGGGTCTCCTTGCAGCCTAAGGGACTCTCAAGAGTCTTCTCCAACACCACAGTTCAAAAGCATCAATTCTTCGGNAAAAAGAGATGTGGGTTCGATCCCTGGATCAGGAAGATCCCCTGGAGGAGGGCATGGAAACCCACTCCAGTATGCTTGCCTGGAAAACTCCATGGGCAGAGGAGCCTGGCGGGTTACAGTCCATAGGGTTGCAAAGGGTCAGACAGGACTGAAGAAGCTTAGAATGCACACATATACCTGTGATGCCATCGACACTACTAAGATCATGGACAGAGCCGACACCTGTCAGTGTTTCCTTGCTCTCCCTTTATTATCATCATTGTCATTATTATTACTCATGTATGTGGTGAGGACATTTAACACACACTGTACCCTCTGGTGGTTCAGATGGTAAAGAATCTGCCTGCAATGCAAGAGATTTGATCCCTGGGTCAGGAAGGTCCCCTGGAGAAGGACATGGCAATCCACTGCAGTATTCTTGCCTGGAGAATTCCCTGAACAGACGAGCCTGGGGTGGGCTACAGTCCATGGCGTCGCAAAGAACTGGACATGACTGAGCACTTTTGCTTTCACTTTCACTACCCTCTAAAAAGGTAATTACCAATGAATACAGGCTCAATTGGAGAATGGATAAAACAGTTTAGAAGGCAGGAACCAGGACCTTAGAGGAAATACAGATAATAGGACAAATGACAGACTTTTCCAGGTGCCCCCAGTGCAACAAATAGAATCCAAACATTCTTGACTCTTGCCTCGGTCTCCCTGAATGAAATTCAAATCCAAGGGTTAGAGGGCCTGATTGTCAGAGCTTCAGAGATCACCAGGGACAGAGGGTTATGCTGATTTTCAGTCCTAAAAAAAGGGATGGTTTCAGCCAGTCTAGCCATTCCCTGGCTATTTCTAAATCGACCCATTTCATGTACCAATTTCTAGTAAATAGAAATTTATTTATATGGATACTATAAATTGCTGTTTATAATAGAAATCTGTTTGTGAGCTCTCTAGTATGTTACATAGATGTACTTGTCCATCCCTATGTCAGGGCTAATCCATAGTATGAAGCTCCAGAATAAATCATGTTCAGGGGTTTAGGATGGGGAACACGTGTATACCTGTGAAGGATACATGTTGATGTATGGCAAAGCCAATACAATATTGTAATTAACCTCCAATTAAAATAAATAAATTTATATTAAAAAAAAGGAAGGGATTGTAATTCCANAGCTCCAGAATAAATCATGTTCAGGGGTTTAGGATGGGCAACACATGTATACCTGTGAGGGATACATGTTGATGTATGGCAAAGCGAATATAATATTGTAATTAACCTCCAATTAAAATAAATAAATTTATATTAAAAAAAGGAAGGGATTGTATTTCCAAAAGAAAATTGAAGTTCCGTTATGCAGAAGGACTTGGGGCAGGTGAAAATCAAGGCTGTCCATCCAAGAAACTCATTATATTTCTTTAAAAATATTACTGCATTGACTANAATTAAAATAAATAAATTTATATTAAAAAAAAGGAAGGGATTGTAATTCCAAAAGAAAACTGAAGTCGCGTTATGTAGAAGAACTTGGGGCAGATGAAAATCAAGGCTGTCCATCCAAGAAACTCATTATATTTCTTTAAACATATTACTGCATTGGCTAAAATGTTCATTTGGCTTTTTCCGGAAGATGTTACAGAAAAATCCGAACAAATTTTTTGTCAATATAAGGAAACTGACTTTGATATTTCACTCAAACCTCATTTGTTGGAGAGCTTGCATGCTCTTCTTCTGTCCTCATGAGCCCCCAGAGGAAATGCTATCTTTGTGCAAATCTAAGTAAAATCAAGCTGAGTGTGCCAGTTCACTCTTATTGCCACCTCCTCATAACGCCCGTCTTTCAAATTTCTCTCTCACTGAGTTAAAAAGATGTGAAATGCCCTGCTTGGAGGTAAGGGGATGGGATCGTGTGCACTCTGATCAGATAAGCCTCTGATTTTGCAAATGCTGACCCTAAGCCAGGCTTCCCACATCACAGCTAAGAGCTGGGCTTCCACTTGTGGTTCATCCTATTTGTTTTATAGGATGTTTGCCCTTCTCTGTCCTCCTCTGATGGGACACTCGAAGCTCTGTCTATGATGCTCCTATTTAGAGAAGAAGGAGTGAACCCAGCCAGCACCACCTTTATTATATTCCAACCTCGTTCACTGAGTTTAACATTTGTGGGATCATTTCAAAACCCAATATTAAAATGATTTCCCAAAGCCATGGTAATGTTGAAGTTCCCAAATCATTTTCTTCTCCTTAGGAACAACAGGCAATTTAACTTACTTCTNATGGGATCGTGTGCACTCTGATCAGATAAGCCTCTGATTTTGCAAATGCTGACCCTAAGCCAGGCTTCCCACATCACAGCTGAGAGCTGGGCTTCCACTTGTGGTTCATCCTGTTTGTTTTATAGGATGTTCGCCCTTCTCTGTCCTCCTCCGATGGGGCACTCGAAGCTCTGTCTATGATGCTCCTATTTAGAGAAGAAGGAGTGAACCCAGCCAACACCACCTTTATTATATTCCAACCTCGTTCATTGAGTTTAACATTTGTGGGATCATTTCAAAACCAAATATTAAAATGATTTCCCAAAGCCATGGTAATGTTGAAGTTCCCAAATCATTTTCTTCTCATTAATAACAACAGGCAATTTAACTTACTTCCTTCAGCCCAAGACCTGTGAAAACTGATGAATATTTCTTCCTTCCAAGGTGTGTCAGATGGGACTGCGATTATCTATGAGTGACAGGGACCCACACACACGAAAGGATGAAAGAGGAAGGACCTCAGTCTCCTCTCCAGATGTGTTCAGAGGAAGCAGTCCAGGTTTCATGCTGTGAGGCATCTTCCATCAGGCTGCTTCTCTTTGAGACTCAGCTATGGCACTGGTTTCCTGGGGTTGCTGTAACAAAGTACCTCAAATGTGGTGGCTTCAAACAACAGAAATTTACATGGAAGCAACCTAAATGTCTATCGACAGATGAATGGATAAAGAAGATGTGGTACATAGCTACAATGGAGTATTACTCAGCCATAAAAAAGAATGCAATCTTGCCACTTGCAGCAACAGGAGGCAACTAGATCAAACTGAGTGAAGTAAGTCAGAAAGAGAAAGATGAATATCATATCACTCACATGTGGAATCTAGACGATGACACAAATGAAATTATCTATGAAACAAACAGACTCACAGACGTAAAGATTACTCTTGTGATTGCCAAGGGCAGAGGAGAAAGAAGAATTGAGAGTTTTGAATTAGCAGATGCAAACTACTATATAGAGAATGGATAAACAGCAAGGTCCTACTTTATAGCACAGGGAGCTATATTCAGTATCCTGTGATAAACCATCATGGAAAAGACTATGAAAAAGAATGTATGCATATGTGTTAATTGAATCACTGTGCCATACAGTAGAAATTAACACAATGTTGTAAGTCAACTATACTTCAATTAAAAAAAATTATTCTCTCACAGTTCAGTAATCCCAAAATTCAGGTGTCAACAGGGCCACGCTCCCTCTGATTGTTCTTGAAGAGGACATTTCCTGCTTCCTCCCCTTTCTCACATTTTATCCGCGAGGAAATTTTGGCACTAAGAGTTAAGTTAGTCAGACTTCGCTGCCGGTCCAGTGGTTAAGATTCTGAGCTTTCAGTTTAGGAGATGTGGGTTTGGGGAACTAAGATCCCATATGCTGCCAGCATCTTTGATGCTCCTTAGCTGGTAGCTGCATCCCTCTTGTCTCTGATTTTGTCTTCACAGGACCATTCTCCCTGTGCCTCTTGACTGTGTTTTCTCTTCCTATGAGGACACTGGTTGTTGGATTAGGGCCCACTCAAACCCCATGGCCTCATTTTAACTAATTATATCTGCAAAGACTGTCTGTTCAAATAAAATCATGTCCTGAGGTTCTGGGTAGAAAGGAACTCTGGGGGACACTGTTCACCCCATCACAGTCATCATGCACCTTTGGGTATAGTCGGTTCTCTACGTATGAATGACTTCTGTTCTGAGAGCACATTGCTCTCAGAGCACAAAGTCCGATTTGTTCCTAAGTCCTACAGAATCAGCTAGGTGCCCAACTAACAGCATCGGCTATATAGTACTATATTATAATAGGTTTATAATACTTTTCACACAAGTAATACATTAAAAATACAAAAAATAAAACATTTTTAATCTTACAGGACTGGACCTTGAAAAGTACAGTAGTAAAGTACAACAGCTGGCATACAAGCACTGGCATCGAGTGAACAGGCAAGAAGAGCTACTGGCTGGAGGAGGGAGAGAAGGTGGGAGATAGCAGAGCTGAAGACTGTCAGCAACAGGACATGGAGGGCAAACTGCAGTTTCACTCTCACCTGACATTGATGGAATGCATGTTCAGTTCAGTTCAGTTCAGTTTAGTCGGTCAGTCGTGTCCAACTCTTTGCGACCCCATGAATCGCAGTACGCTGGGCCTCCCTGTCCATTACCAACTCCCGGAGTTCACTCAGACTCACGTCCATCAAGTCTGTGATGCCATCCAGCCATCTCATCCTGGGTCATCCCCTTCTCCTCCTGCCCCCAAACCCAGCATCAGAGTTTTTCCAATGAGTCAACTCTTCGCATGATGTGGCCAAAGTACTGGAGTCTCAGCTTTAGCATCATTCCTTCCAAAGCAATCCCAGGGTCGATCTTCTTCAGAATGGACTGGTTGGGTCTCCTTGCAGCCTAAGGGACTCTCAAGAGTCTTCTCCAACACCACAGTTCAAAAGCATCAATTCTTCGGC
>SJYW01048139.1:0-19287 GCA_006410735.1 Raphicerus campestris | reverse complement strand
AACCCTTCTCCAAGGGAACTTCCCAACCCAGGAATCAAACCAGGGTCTGCTGCATTGCAGGCAGATTCTTTACCAACTGAGTCACCCAGGTAGCTATAGGTAGTTGGTGACAGCTAAAAGTTCTCAAAGTAAAGTTTGAAAATTTAGATTTTTTTGAATATAAATAGATTTTTAAACTTATGAATAAGATATTCATGTGAATAATATGACTATCTTATTGAAAACAATGTGAAAAAATTTGACAATGAAATCACTTTCCCAGTCGAAAAATAATTTTTCTAACATGTTGAAAGCTCAGATTCTTGAAAGGCAGCACCTCTCCTGTTCCTTAGAAAATTTCTTTTCCATAAACAAATGGACTCCTAAAGAGTCTTTCTGAATTCCAACTGCAAGTTCACAGAGGCACTTCTAAACTGGGTAGGAGAACAGGACCAATGGCTTTGAATATGAGCTTTGGAGAAGTGTTGAATGTATGTTGCATGTCATATCTCACAGTGTAACTACAAACCTTTGGAAAAACATTATTCAATGCAATGCCTTGGACTTTAGACATACTCAGTTAGGATAAATGATCATTACCTAGTTCTGATATCCAATTTCCTCTTCTGACCATATAGGTACAACATGTGAAATGCTGAGCTGATGAATCACAAGCTGGACTCGAGATTGTCAGAAATAGCAACAACCTCAGATATGCAGATGATACCGCTCTAATGGCAGACAGCAAAGAGGAACTAAAGAGCCTCATGATGAGAGTGAAAGAGGAGAGGGAAAAAGTTGGCTTAAAACTCAACATTCAAAAAACTAAGATCATGGCATCTGGCAAATAGAAGGGGGAAAGTGGAAACAGTGGCAGATTTTATTTTTTTGGACTCAAAAATCACTGCACATGGTGACTGCAGTCATGAAATTAAAAGACACCTGCTCCTTGGAAGGAAAACTATGACAAACTTAGTGTATTAAAATGCAGAGACATCACTTTGCCAACAAAGGTTCGTATAGTCAAAGCTATGGTTTTTCCAGTATTCATGTATGAATGTAAGAGTTGGACCACAAAGAAGGCTGAGTGCCAAAGAACTGATACTTTCAAATTGGGGTGCTGGAGAAGCAAGGAGATCAAACCAGTCAATCCTAAAGGAAATCAAGCCTGAATATTCCGTGGAAGGACAGATGCTGAAACTCCAATACTCTGACCACCTGATGTGAAGAGCAACTCACTGGAGCAGACCCAGATGCTGGGAAAGATTGAGGGCAGGAGAAGAGGGTGACACAGGACAAGATGGTTGCATGGCACACTGACTCAATGGACATGAGTTTGAGCAAGCTCTGGGAGATGGTGAAGGAAGCCTGGCATGCTGCAATTCATGGGGTTGCAAAGAGTCAGACATGACTGAGTGAATGGACAACAATTACCCTATAGGTAGGCAGTTCAGAAGTAGTTGCACCAATATTTCCTTGAAAGCAGATAAAAACGGTTGAAATTATGAAGAATAAGTACACAAAGACAATATCATTTTGTGGTAAAATACAACTTATAGCAGTGTTTGGCTGAGAATTGTTTAGGGATATACACAATTTTGCCATAATTTAATGAGGTGTACATAATAAGAAATTCCTGTAAATTACTATAATTGTTATTTATACTCTCAGATCAAGTTTCAGGGGCTACTTGGGGAAAGATTTGATGAGATAAAGCAGGAATTGTGTGGAAGACACACTGTATAGACATGGTATAGTTACAAATTAGTGGAAACAGGAAATGAGTCCTTTCCCTTAAGTAGACTTAATAACCTGGGATAGAAAATTACTGTCTCTGATACTGATTTGTCTTAGGTATACAGTGGGGGATTTGATTTAATATAGCATTTCCATGCCATTTAAACTGCTATGACATGGAANCCTTTCCCTTAAGTAGACTTAATAACCTGGGATAGAAAATTACTGTCTCTGATACTGATTTGTCTTAGGTATACAGTGGGGGATTTGATTTAATATAGCATTTCCATGCCATTTAAACTGCTATGACATGGAAATTCCCTGTGGCCCAGTGGTTAGGACTCTGTGCTTCCACTGCAGGGGGCACGGGTTTGATCCCTGGACTCTGATGCTGGGGGGGATTGGGGGCAGTAGGAGAAGGGGACGACAGAGGATGGGATGGCTGGATGGCATCACCGACTCAATGAACGTGAGTCTGAGTGAACTCTGGGAGAGGGAGGCCTGGCGTGCTGCGATTCATGGGGTTGCAAAGAGTTGGACACGACTGAGGGACTGAACTGAACTGAGCTGAAATGAACAGAACAGGGCTTCCCTGATAGCTCAGTTGGTAAAGAATCCACCTGCAATGCAGGAGACCCTAGTTCCATTTCTGGGTTGGGAAGAACCACTGGAGAAGGGATAGGCCACTCATTCCAGCATTCTTGGGCTTCCCTTGTGGCTCAGCTGGCAAAGAATCTTCCTGCAATGTGGGAGACCTGGGTTCAGTCCCTGGGTTGGGAAGATCCTCTGGAGAAGGGAAAGGTTAACCACTCCAGTATTCTGGCCTGGAGAATTCCATGGACTGCATAGTCCATGGGGTCACAAAGAGACACAACTGAGTGACTTTCACTTTCAATTTCAGGAAATTAAGATCTGTCATGCAGTGCAGCATGACCAAAGGCAAAAAAGAAAAAAACAAATTACTGTGACATATGACTCACTTTCTGAATTTTTATCCAGGTGAAAATAGGTTGCTTTCTATTAGAGCTGAAAAAGAGATACAACTAGAGGAAAGAAGCTGAAGAAGATAAAATGATTAGTTGCTGATAACATGATACTGATATTATGCCAAAGATAATAAATGAAAAGTTCTTAGAATTAGTAAAAGTTTAAACTGAATTATACAAAGTAAATATTCACAAAATGATTCCTTTCTTCTTTTATACCAATAATTAGGAAATAAAAGGTTATGGGAAGATGCCCATATACCATAGCAGCTATAAAAATAAAGCATCCTAAAATTAGCTTGTCAATGAAAATGTATAAATGATACAAAAACTATAAAATGTTATGATGATTTATAAAAGAAGACAAGAAAAGGGACATATCATGCTCAAGTGAGAAGACTCAATGTTCTAAAAATGTATATCTTTAATCTGTATATTAAGAGTAATGTCAATCAAAATCTCAATGGAACTCTATGTAAAATACGCCCAAATGATTCTGAAGCTTATCTGCGGAAAAGAAATGGAGATAATTTCTCCTCCCTGTCCTCCTGGGGTGGGGGTGGGGGGGCTGGTGAAGGTCTGGGCTGAGTGACAAGACATAGATGACAGGAAGGTGAGGAGGCAGGCTGGGGACAGAGGACTGCAATCACCTGGGTCCTGTGACTCATTCTCAAGTGATCCAGAGCAACTTAAAAAAAAAATTATATATATATATATTTTTTTTATTTTTTTACTTTACAATACTGTATTGGTTTTGCCATACATTGACATGAATCCACCACAGGTGTACATGAGTTCCCAACCCTGAACCCCCCTCCCACAACCCTTCCCATATCATCTCTCTGGGTCAGTGCACTGGCCCCAAGCATCCTGTATCGAACCTAGACTAGAAATTCATTTCCTGCATGATAGTATACATGTTTCAATGCCATTCTCCCCAATCATCCCACCCTCTGCCTCTCCCACAGAGTCCAAAAGACTGTTCTTTATATCTGTGTCTCTTTTGCTGTCTCGCATACAGGGTTATCATTACCATCTTTCTAAATTCCATATATATGTGTTAGTATACTGTACTGGTGTTTTTCTTTCTGGCTTACTTCACACTGTACAATCAGCTCCAGTTTCATCCACCTCATTAGAACTGATTCAAATGTATTCTTTTTAATGGCTGAGTAATACTCCATTGTGTATATGTACCACAGCTTTCTTATCCATTCATCTGCTGATGGACATATAGGTTGCTTCCATGTTCTGGCTATTATAAACAGTGCTGTGATGGACACTGGGGTACACGTGTCTCTTTCAATTCTGGTTTCCTCAGTGTGTATGCCCAGCAGTGGGATTTCTGGGTCATAAAGCTGTTCTATTTCCAGATTTTTTAAGGAATCTCCACACTGTTCTCCATAGTGGCTGTACAAGTTTACATTCCCACCAACAGTGTAAGAGGGTTCCCTTTTCTCCACATCCTCTCCAGCATTTATTGCTTGTAGACTTTTGGATTGCAGCCATTCTGACTGGTGTGAAATAGTACCTCATTGCGGTCTTGATTTGCATTTCTCTGATAATGAGTGATGTTGAGCATCTTTTCATGTGTTTGTTAGCCATCCATATGTCTTCTTTGGAGAAATGTCTATTTAGTTCTTTGGCCCATTTTTTGATTGGGTCATTTATTTTTCTGGAATTGAGTTTCTTGTATATCTTTGAGATGAGTTGTTTGTCAGTTGCTTCTTTGCTATTATTTTCTCCTATTCTGAAGGCTGTCTTTTCACCTTACTTATAGTTTCCTTNATACTACCCAAAGCAATCTACAGATTCAGTGCAATCCCTATCAAGCTACCAGCGGTATTTTTCACAGAGCTAGAACAAATAATTTCACAATTTGTATGGAAATCCAAAAAACCTCGAATAGCCAAAGCAATCTTGAGAAAGAAGAATGGAACTGGAGGAATCAGCCTGCCTGACTTCAGGCTCTACTACAAAGTCACAGTCATCAAGACAGTATGGTACTGGCACAAAGACAGAAATATAGATCAATGGAACAAAATAGAAAGCCCAGAGATAAATCCACACACCTTTGGACACCTTATCTTTGACAAAGGAGGCAAGAATATACAATGGATTAAAGACAATCTCTTTAACAAGTGGTGCTGGGAAAACTGGTCAACCACTTGTAAAAGAATGAAACTAGAACACTTTCTAACACCATTCACAAAAATAAACTCAAAATGGATTAAAGATCTAAATGTAAGACCAGAGTACCTCTTAAACAAGACTTTGGGCATTTCTTACTGGGAAATGAGTGTATTTTAGTCATTAAACAAAGATTGATTGAACATCAGAAATTAGGGGTAGAGCAATGAATAAAACAAAGTCTCATCCTTGGGGAACTTAGATTCTAGTTGGAGAGGCAGACAACAAACTTAGGTTTTGCTGAATGATTCGTAGGCCTTATAAGGGAGACCTGGATACACATACAAATATCCTAATGAAATAAATGTTTCTTAAACTGTTTCTCTTGAAGGACCAGTTGTTTCCATTTCCAATCAGTGGCAGACAGACAATTTTGAAAATATAGACTCTTTTGGTTGGATGATGTGGTACTACCAAATTTTTGTTCTTTTCTCATTCAGAACCTTGGCATACAGTGAGTTACACTGAACTCAGGGAATGTGTTTCAAGTGGGATTTAGTGCTACAGACAAGCTAGTTTCTAATAGAAGTTGGCTATGGGAGTGAATCTTGCTGCATTCTTTTGTCATTTCACAGTTGTTCCTATTCATTCACACAAGAGCACTCATGTTTCTAAAAGTGTCGGTCCTCTACTCTTCAACTTGGTCTCAGTAGCAGCGGCATGGGAGGAGGGGCACAGTGAGCTGCCAACAGGCTGAGTCAGCTGAGCAAAGTAATCAGGAGTCCAGGTTCTGAAGTGAATCTTCCTGGATTCAAATCTACTAGCTCTGTGCTATTGAATGGTAAGTGAGGTCTACTGAGAAAGAATATGGATAAAATTCTAAAAAAGAGAAAGACAAAAACAGGGGATGTGAGAGTATGTTTCCCTCCATTGTATATTGAGAAATATCATTTCCATTTTCGAAAATTCAAAAANGGCTATGGGAGTGAATCTTGCTGCATTCTTTTGTCATTTCACAGTTGTTCCTATTCATTCACACAAGAGCACTCATGTTTCTAAAAGTGTCGGTCCTCTACTCTTCAACTTGGTCTCAGTAGCAGCGGCATGGGAGGAGGGGCACAGTGAGCTGCCAACAGGCTGAGTCAGCTGAGCAAAGTAATCAGGAGTCCAGGTTCTGAAGTGAATCTTCCTGGATTCAAATCTACTAGCTCTATGCCATTGAATGGTAAATGAGGTCTACTGAGAAAGAATATGGATAAAATTCTAAAAAAGAGAAAGACAAAAACAGGGGATGTGAGAGTATGTTTCCCTCCATTGTATATTGAGAAATATCATTTCCATTTTTGAAAATTCAAAAATTAATGAATGGCCTAATCTCCCATCTAAGTGCTGAGTTTCTCCTAATTCCCAAGTTTCTCAAGGCTCTCAGTGAGAGGATCTCGTCAAATTTTGTCAGAAGAAATTGCTGTCTACTTAAAAAAATGTTTAAAATCTCTCTAAGCAAAAATTTTCTTGTCAATGGAGATAATAATGATACACAATGGTATTCACATTGCAATATATAAATATATATTTATATATGTTGTACACTGTAAACTTACACAAAGTTGTCATCTATGTCTCAATTTAAAAACTGATATATATCTTGTAGGGCTGTTGAGATCATTAAATTAATTAAAGTTTGTAGAGGTCCTAGCACCAAGCCAGGGATATTTCAAGTGCTTGATTAATGTTAGCTGTTCTCTTAGACACAAGAGTTGAACAGGTGGTTATTTCTTTGTGTGCAGTTTGCTTCCACTTCTAGGGTTTTTAAATTCAGGACTCCTGAATTTCAGAAAAGTATTTTCTTGGTTCATTTTCCCTTCTGATTCTCATACAAAAAGAAGAGGCATGCTGGTATATGATCGTTTCTATGGGTTTAGTTAACACTTAGGTTATGGATTAGACTCTGTGGACCATACTTTCCCTTTCCCTGATTGCTTGCTTTCAGAAAGACTTTAATCACAAACATTATCTCAGTTATCCTTGAGGGAGACAGAGAAGAAGACATGTCCCTGAAGGTGTATGAAGGGAAGGTTGGTCTGAGGGGCAAGGGGCAAGCTTCTGCCAGCAGACAGGGTACACCCACCACAGAAACCTCAGTTCTTTCTGGCCCCAAATAAAGTCATCTTTGACTCATTTTAATTTCCCTCCCCAGGCAGAAGAAAGCTTTAGTCCATGCCACTTTATCACTTAATTTGGAAATTGTTTCGACTGTCAGACACAACTATGTCTGAAGTCAAGATTAAAGCCTGTGAGTCTTTGGTGAACAAAATGGAAACAAATGCTGAAAATTCCCCTACTCACCTTGAAAGGCTAATGTGGAATGAGAGATTGTTTTCTCGGTCAGTTTTATCTTTCCAGGTGTTTTGTAGAAGCCTAAACAGTCAGTCAGTGGGTATGAGTCACCTGGCTGTGGTCAGATTAGAAATTCCTAAAACATGATATAGAGTCCAGATCTGAGGGGAGAAATGAAGAAGGGAGCTCTCTATGGCTTCTATCTACCTCTTGAAAGCCTAATTTTCCTTCTTGTTTTGGACATGTACAGATTGATAGGCTGCTTGTTTTCTAATCTTCCTTTCTTCCTTTCCCCTTCTGTCCCCCCTCCTCCTTTCCTGACTTTTAGAACCAGACACTTATTTATATTGTATGGATAATGGACTATCATTAGGGAATTGATTTTTTATGTAAAAATGCTTAAAAGAGGGAGAAGATGAAAGAGGAGAGATAGAAGAGGTAGAGATGGGCAAGAGCAGGGGAGGAGGGAAAGTGAGGAGGATGAGGATACTGAGCCTGCAGAGACCAATGATGAGAAGCAAAGTCTGTGTCCCTTTAAAAGACGGACTGATGATGGCATACTTTGCTAAACAATAATTTTCTGTTTGCCCATGCTACAACTAAACAAATCAAAGGCAATTGTTGAAGTTCACTTAAGTTTTAAGGTGTTTTGACCTTAAACATCTTCCAGGGCAGTTTCTATAGCCTTGAAATTGCTCAGTAGCTCAGAGCCAAGGATAAGCTGGGCCCTGGGTATTTTCTATTCTGAAGAGCTCTCCAGAAGACTGTTAGGTTTGGGCAAGAACAGTGTTCCCACTGAAAGGCTCCTTGGCCTGCTTTCTGAAGCAGAGTAATACAAAATCTAATTGGAAATGAAAGTCAGCAGCTGAAATGTCATTTTCTTTACAGAATTCCGTATCATTTACAGCAGTCAGAAATTCCTGTTTAACTAGTAAATGCCGTGCTCTCCCTTAGCACTGAGGAGTCAAAGAACTTGCATGATGTTCTTTTTCTTTTCTTTTGAGTTTAGCACAGAGAAAGGTTTATTGCAAGGTTCATTCAAAGGAAACAGGTGGCTTGAGTCAAGTTCATTCTTAAAGGTCCTAAAGTACTTTTGAAATCTTGATTATTTTTACTTTGAGGACACCTAGTGGCAGTTTTGGAGAAGGCAATGGCACCCCACTCAGGTACTCTTGCCTGGAAAATACCATGGATGGAGGAGCCTGGTAGGCTGCAGTCCATGGGGTCGCTAAAGAGTCGGATACGACTCTTTTCACTTTTCTCTTTCATGAATTGGAGAAGGAAATGGCAACCCCCTCCAGTGTTCTTGCCTGGAGAATCCCAGGGACGGGGGAGCCTGGTGGGCTTCCATCTATGGGGTCGCACAGAGTCGGACAAGACTGAAGCGACTTAGCAGCAGCAGCAGCAGTGGCAGTTTATTGCCTGTGTCCTTTAAAGGGCGAACTGAAAGAAGCTACAGGATGTAGTAACTGCAGGCGAGCCTGTTTTTCTCAACGCCTTCAGACTGAAGACAAACTTGCTCTGGTCCTGGGTGATAGGCTGGCCCTTGCCACCTTCTGCAGCCAAATCCCCACCCCCACCTTTCACAGTTATCAAACAAAATACCCAGCCTAATTGTTTCACAAGTGGTTTTTAATGAGCTCATTGTTTATTTGCCACCAATGACCTCTTTTTAAAGATTACAGGATGACCACAATCTGGTCAATTCACCAACTAATGAAAAGATCCTGACGGTTTGTTTTAGGCAGACATTTTGAAGACTTTAGAAATATAAGACAAAGATCTAGGTGCATGGGATTTTTTTTTTTTTTTAATCTCTTTACTTCTGATGGTGAAGCGCTCCTTCTCAGCTGTATTCTGAGTCCATGACTTCATCCCTCTTTCCTTTTCCTCATCTCTAAAATGGAGGTGAGCCGTGCTTAGGTTAGAAGGTGGGTGTGAAGATTACAAGAAATCAAGCAATAACTCGCTTAGCACCTAGTATCTGGTAGATACTAAATGATTGTTAAGATCCTTCCCTCTGTACTCATCTAACTTTACCCCTGACTTCGGGCATGGCCCTTGCTCTGGTTGTCTTCTCGACAGAAGACAGTTGTTCACTTCTGCACTCTGATTCACCCCCATCTTAGTTCCAGAAACTTAACACACGTCACCACTTTCATTCTCACTTGCAATACAGATCTACTGACTTGCGCTGGATCCGTCTTACAACCCTATTCTGTTAGATGGAGATAAATCACACAAAGCTAAATCTCTATAGGCAGAGTTTCCTGTTAGTTATGACATCCAGCATCAAAACTGACTGGTGATTAGCTCTTTGCCAAGAAGCCGCTCATCCCCTCAGTTCAGTTCAGTTGCTCAGTTGTGTCTGACTCTTTGCGACCCCATGAATCACAGCATGCCAGGCCTCCCCTGTCCATCACCAACTCCTGGAATTCACTCAGACTCACGTCCATCGAGTCCGTGATGCCATCCGGCCATCTCATCCTCAGTTGTCCCCTTCTCCTCCTGCCCCCAATCCCTCCCAGCATCAGAGTCTTTTCCAATGAGTCAACTCTTCGCATGAGGTGGCCAAAGTACTGGAGTTTCAGCTTTAGCATCATTCCTTCCAAAGAAATCCCAGGGTTGATCTCCTTCAGAATGGACTTGTTGGATCTCCTTGCAGTCCAAGGGACTCTCAAGAGTCTTCTCCAACACCACAGTTCAAAAGCATCAATTCTTCGGTGCTCAGCCTTCTTCACAGTCCAACTCTCACATCCATACATGACCACTGGGAAAACCATAGCCTTGACTAGATGGACCTTAGTCGGCAAAGTAATGTCTCTGCTTTTGAATATGCTATCTAGGTTGGTCATAACTTTTCTTCAAAGGAGTAAGCGTCTTTTAATTTCATGGCTGCAGTCACCATCTGCAGTGATTTTGGAGCCCAAAAAAGTAAAGTCTGACACTGTTTCCCCATCTATTGGCTTAAGTTTAGACAGGATGGTTTCTACAATCCTCACTGCATTTGGTATAAAGTCCAAGCATTTTGATATGGCCTTTAAGGAGCCACAAAGCTGTCTCTACCTACCTCTTAAGCTGCATCATGAGCCACTCTTGAACTAGCTTATTACATTCCTACCCATAAATTAAAAAAAAAAAATCTTCCATAAACCAAGTGAGCTCTTTATTGCCTTGTGAAATTAGTACACTAGTGTTCTTTCTGGACCTCTCATTCTTCTCCTCTTTATCTGAATAACTCCTTCTTAGAGGTTGCTTCCCTGAAAAGTTCTTTGCTGACATTAATCTAAATTTAGTCTCTTCCTTATACTCCTCTTCTTAGCACCTATCATAATTTCTAGCTATGTGTTTATGTTTATATTTTGTTTATTTTCTGTGTTCCCACTAGAAACAGATATTCAGTGAAAATAGGAACATGGCATTTTTATTTATTTCATTTACCTAGCAAGATATTGGCTCATGCAGAACACTCATTACTGAATGAATGAAACCAACGTTCTTAATGAGGAAAGTCCATTTATCATTTCCGCACACTAACCTGCCCTACATTTCCATCCACAAAGCATTTTTGTTCAGCAGCCTTCTGGGGATTCCCCTTTGCCTCAGAGGTTATTTTTGGCTGTTGATAGTTTCAATGAAAAAAAAACTGTTTCCTAAGAAGACTCTCTATCTTTTTACCATTCAGAAGATACTTTTCCCCTCAAAATAGACAATTCAATTAATGCTTCTTACATATCTTTTTGTTTAAACTTATAATAGCACAAATTCTTTTTGGACAAATTCCCATCACAACAGATACTTTGTGTAATGAAAAGATTTTTTCATTCCCTGAATTTGTGAGTTGAGAAGTAATCCAAAAATACAAGTCTGTTTTTCAGTCAGTGAGTAATGCACAATTCCGTAGTTCATAATTTCATAGAATTTCATAGTTCTTTTTCTTTACATGTGTTTAAGCTTAACTTACTGGGGCTTCCCAGTTGGTGCTAGTGGTAAAGAACCCACCTGCCAGTGCAGGAGAACTAAGAGGCAGGTTTGATGGTTCGATCCCTGGATGAGGAAGATCCCCTGAAGGAGGAAATGGCAACCCACTCCAATATTCTTGCCTGGAAAATCCTGTGGGCAGAGGAGCCTGGCAGGTACAGTCTATGGGTTGCAAAGAATTGGACACAACTGAAGCAACTTACACACAGTATGAAGAGCAGTATATTTAGATCCAGCATTATAATTTTTCAAAAACTAACCAGGCCTTAAGACTTGAAATCTTTATAATTAAAATATGAATCATCTTGTCTTACTTTGGCTTCCCAGAAAGCAGAATCTGAAACAAGTTTTCTGTGCCAGTAGCTTATTTGTGAAGTGATTTCAAGATTAAGACAGGGAAGGAGGGAAATCCAATGTGAGGGCATTATTGAAATTATTTTTGTGATCGATAGGGGCCTATGTTCACCTGAAAACTCTTGAGAATCTGCAAGTTTCACCCTAGGCAACCCTTTGGGTGATTCCTTTCTACCCTCCCCCTACTTCCTTGATCACCTGGTAAATGATCACTTCTTATTTGAGGATTGACCCCAGGGGCTCAATGGCACTTCTGGGTTGTGCAGCACTGAGCCAGTGAAGGTTCTGAGACAGAAAGAAGATGCACAGGGGCTTTGATGAGCTGAGTCTGAGGTTATGCAGAACTGTCCCTTACTACTTGGCCAATATCAGAGGTCATCCAAGGGGTTGTGCTGCAGGGCACCAAAGGCTTTAAAGATATTTGTATAATATTAAGGGAAAACCCCTTTCTTTTGTGTAAGAAAACAGGGCTATAAAAACATTTCTGATTCAAGTGGTTGGGCATCTACAGAACTCTTTTCTATTTAAGAAACTCGACCTATAAAAAAACAATGACAAGTTGCTAGGTGTCTGCAGACAGCATTTATTTTACAAGTTTTAAATCAAAATAGTGACTCAGGCTGTTTGAACAGAAGTGAGAAATGAGCAAACATGTATATAATGCACTTGATGAGTCAAATTAAATTTAGAGTAAGAAACCAATTTTGAAAGCCTGCCTAGTCACTGCCTCTAGTCACTGCCTTCCTGAGTTCTCTGTGATAGATGCAGCAGTGCCCACAGAACAAAGCTATCTTGATGTATAGTGGGTGGACATAAGAGTATGACCTTGTCTATTGCAAATGAATGTTTTGGATTGATTACATTACTATGATTTTTGTGAAGCTATTGATTTCATATAATCATTCTTGATACTTATTTCCATTTTCTTTTTTGTATTTTTGTAGCTCAGCTTTGGGGAGATCTGAAATGCTCTTATAACACAAATCTATATTTCTGTTAGCAGAAAAAGTAATATATAGAGATTCTCAGGGTAAAGTACAAAATTCTTCATTCTCTTGAATTTTGATCTATTCATTTTCTTTTCTTCCAAATGGGATTCTTTAACTCTCCTGTAAGTCTGACCTTATGGTCCTTATAGGAAACGATTGTGCATGTTAAGAGATGTCTTGAATTTTTACAGTGGGGAGAGGGAGGGACAACTTTGTATTCTGTAGTAAAGTTGAGGCTTATGAGGCGATTCCCAGGAGAAGTAGCACAAAAACTTCATTGCATATGAAGTTGTAAAAGTCTAATATGTGTATTTGAAGTAGAGGATGTTTTTAATTTTAAGGGTATTAGTTGAGGATAATGAAGATAAGCACTTATACTCCAGAAAAATATTTATGGCCAATGAGTACTAAATAAAGTGTGGGTTTTCAGTCAGTTCAGTTCAGTTCAGCTGCTCAGTCATGTCCGACTCTTGCGACCCCATGAATTGCAGCATGCCAGGCCTCCCTGTCCATCACCATCTCCCGGAGTTCACCCAAACTCATGTCCATTGAGTTGGTGATGCCATCCAGCCATCTCATCCTCTGTCGTCCCCTTTTCCTCCTGCCCCCAATCCCTCCCAGCATCAGAGTCTTTTCCAATGAGTCAACTCTTCACATGAGGTGGCCAAAGTCTTGGAGTTTCAGCTTTAGCATCATTCCTTCCAAAGAACACCCAGGGCTGCTGGTCTCCTTCAGAATGGACTGGTTGGATCTCCTTGCAGTCCAAGGGACTCTCAAGAGTCTTCTCCAACACCACAGTTCAAAAGCATCAATTCTTCGGCACTCAGCTTTCTTCACAATCCAAGAAAAAAATGAAATTTCTTTATCTTCTATTTAGGAAAAATTCAAATTAACAATCCATTCAAAAGTGACTCATTGGAAAAGACCCTGATGCTGGGAAAGACATAGGGCAGGAGGAGAAGGGGGCAACAGAGGATGAGATAGTTGGATGGCATTACTGACTCAATGGACTTGAGTTTGAGCAAGCTCTGGGAAATAGTGAAGGACAGGGGAGCCTGGAGTGCTACAGTTCATGAGACAGCAAAAAGTTGGACATGACTTAGTAACTGAACAAAAACAACAAATTACAATGTTGTTGTTGTTTTTTTTTAATTACCTATGTTTTTTGAAAGAATAGCTATTTAGACAGTGTTCTGGGTGGGGAGGAGGAGAGAGAATTTTGGAGCATGGAACATCTCATGAAGAAGGCAGACCTAGTTGGCCCATTATGCTGATGGCCTTCAGAAAGCATAAGGGTACATGGAAGACTGTAAGTGTGGTGGTTTAGGCATATTAGATGCCCAGCCTCCCCACATGCCAGCTGTGTGAATTTGGGTAAACTACTTAATCTCCCTAGGTCTTAGTTTGCTTCTCATTTGTAAAATGTGAATAAAAATAGTATCAAAAGTCTCATAGGACATTGTGCTAATTAAATGAAGTTAGTACATAGGAGATGCTTAGGACACAAATAATCAAAAAATATTAGTCTCCACCCTCTTCTTCTTTTTCCTATTTTCTCCTCTTCTTTTCCTCCTAGACCCTTGGTGCATGGGAGATGAGGGCATACCAAGAGAGCAAGACACATCAGAAGAAGGCAGACAAAAATGAGATGGTGCCAGAGAAAAACATAGCCATGGTCTTTCTCTCACATTCTCTGTCCACCCTGTCAACCATCCTCTGTCCTGATGTGAAGGAGACTGCAGGGACCACAGAGGTCTCTACTTTGAGACTCTTAGTCTTATGTAACCACTGAGCCTCTGGTAACTTTGAGGAATGTAGGGAGGTTCTGGCAGCATTTTCCTTCATACTAGGGCTGAAAGGTCAAAGTGATCAGCTCTGAGGCAGCTGGTTCTCTAGACTCCCCCACAGAGTCCTTAGACAATGGAGGCAAATGTCTGCTTGGGAGCTTTCCTGGGCACCCCTGAGCTGGCTCCCCTACAGAACACGTGTGTAGGGAGAGGGAGTCTCAGCTCCCATTTGTACCTCACTTGATGACTGCCTCCCTTTTCAGTCTATAAGAATTTATACTCTACCCAAAATAGTTGTGGCTAGTAAGTGTTGAAAATTCGCTGTGAGCCAGGTGCTCTTCTAAGTGCATTCTCTGTGTTAACTCCTTTCATTTCCACAATCACCCTATGGGAAAGACACGGTTACTGACACAGTTTGATGAATGAGACAATCAAGGCACAAGGGGTAAAGGAGAATTAAACGAGGTTGTTCTGGCTTCAGAATCTACTTTTTAATGAGGGTGCCTCTGCCTCCAACTATAATCAGTTCCCTGAAGGCCTTCCAGTCTGTGCTTTCAAGCTATCACGAGGCTGTTATTTCTGCCTGCCTTTCTCCTTGATTTTTCATTTGCAAGTATGGAGGCAAATGTCTGCTTGCAAGCATTCCTGGGCATCTTAAAAGTCATTCTTAAAATTCAATTCAGGCTGTAAATACTGATTACACTGTATTGTATTTTATTCTTTGTTTCTCTTCTCTACCAGACTGTTAGGTCTTGTTTTTCATCCCTAGCCCATTGTACAGTGCCTGGTACAAAGTTGGGATTCAATAAGGCCAGTGGGATAAAAGACTGAATTGTGTATTGGGCTGAGTTTCTTTCAGGATATGAGTGTGTAGATATATACAACAATCTATGGTTGTTATTGGAGGAGGCAATGACACCCCACTCCAGTACTCTTGCCTGGAAAATCTCACGGATGGAGGAGCCTGGTAGGCTGCAATCCATGGGGTCGCTAAGAGTCAGACACGACTGAGTGACTTCACTTTTTCACTTTTCACTTTCATGCATTGGAGAAGGAAGTGGCAATCCACTCCAGTGTTCTTGCCTGGTGAATCCCAGGGATGGAGGAGCCTGGTGGGCTGCTATGGGGTCGCACAGAGTCAGATACAACTGAAGTGACTTAGCATGGTTGTTATAAACATTGAGGTTTGCAAGGAGCTAAAATGCTTCACAGTTTCTATTTGTGGAGAAGAGGCTAATAATTCCCCAGATTGTCTTTCTAAGGAAAAGAAGAAACTGGCAATGTATGCTCCGAATTACATCATGCTTATCCTGTAATTTTTAATTGCTTGGCGCTAGGTGGAGCCAGGGAGCCTTGGAGGGAAGCTCGAAATGAACGACTGTTACCAATCCTCAGACTGTGCTCAAAACAGGTTTAAAGGTAATTATTTTTTAAGATTTGTAAACTAGTGCGTTATTTGAGCCCGTATATAATGACATTCATTCTCCATTTATCTTTTGCTTTACCGGCTATTTTATTCTTTAAATGGAAAGGTCTTATACTTTATCTCTTTCAGTTTCCCAGTGCATGCCTGTGTGCTCAGTCACTCAGTTGTGTCCGACTCTTGCAACCCCAGGGATTGTAGCCCACCAGGCTCCACTGTCCAAGGAATTTTCCAGGCAAGAATACTGGGGTGGGCTGCCATTTCCTTCTCTAGGGGATCCTCCCGACCTAGAGATCAAACCCACATCTTCCGTGTTTCCTGAACCGGCAGGTGGATTCTTTACCACTGTGTCACCTGGGAAGACTCCCACTTTCCCAATACTCAGAATCAATTTTTAACTATTTAGATGAAAGCTCTTTTTTTTGTAATTGAGAGCCAACATCACAGATCTTTCTGTGCCTCAACCCCTAATGCAACAATTTTGCAGTCACTAGAGACCTGGCATATTGTGAAAACAAACAAACAAACAAACCCACAAAACCCCCAAAAACCTGGACTAGCAGTTGGGAGATCCTCTTTGTTTTCTTCCTCTCTCTCTACCCTCCTCCTCTCTCTCCTTCTTCTTTTAGCCTTTTTATAGGTCAAAAACAATACCAGCAATTGCAATTGGTTCAGTCTGTAGTTTGACTTTGCCTTTGACTTGCCTTGTGATCTTGGTGAGTACCTATTCTTTTTAGGCCTTACTATTTTTATCTGTAAAATTGCAGGAATGAGTATGTGTTTGAAGGACCACTTAATTTTAATTTTTCATAATTTTGCCACCTAAATTCTGTGCTATGTTCTTGACTGGTTCTCCATGTGTTTGCCTACTATGTATTCTTGACTTATCTTAGATGTTGGTTAATTGTGAGTTTTATTAAATATGAATCGGTTCTGAACTTCCAGAGACCTGGAATGCACCCTACATTGTTCCAAGTTATTGGTACTTTCCTGGAATAAGTTCTTTACAGGAAACAAAGTTGCTATTCAGCCTATTTAGCCCAATTAAAGGAATATAATAATAGAGATTCACATTTCATTATATTGTCATCCTAGGTTTTCCCCTTTATAATTTAGTTTGGGGAGGCAGTTGATGTGCCCTCTAATTATTTCTGTGGAATATGTGATGATCTCCATGCAGACAAGCATTCTACTCCGGAACTTTTAATCTTTCATAGTAAGATTATTACTTGGGAAAGTTGAACCAATTTTTCATAGTATCATTATTCACCTTGGGTTGGAGGGTGGACCAAATAGATTCTAATAGCTTTCCCAAATTTCAATGTTAGTAGCAATGAATAGATGGCTTTTTATACCATTCAATCTGATACTTTATTTTCTCTTATTCTTAACATTTTATTCAAGGCAAGTGTTTATTTTAACTTCCTAGAGTAGCAAGTATCAATATTAACCTCAGGACCAAGAAAGAATACTCAGAATTTAAGTATTCTTTGGATTTATTTACTTAGTAGTAAATCAAGGTGAAGTTATAGCTGGAAATGGTATTTTGAAATTGTAGTTTCTTTTATTTTGAAGAAAATTTTCATGTCAAAATTCTTGACTGCTATTAGTGGGTTAGGTAGATCCATTTTCTACACTAAACAGGATGTAGGAAGGAAATTATGAAACTAAACCATGATAAAATTTATCCCTGTTTCTCATTCCCCTGATGCTAAAACCTTTTTTCTTCTATTTAATTGAGATGGCTCCTATTGTCAGCTAATCTATGTCTGAATTTAAATCCTGACTCCCTGCTGTGCACCTTCCTACAAGTTAACTAACCTCTCTGTACCTCATTTTCCTCATCTGTAAAAGTAGGGGATATTAATATCTCTGTTACACACGTGTGAGGATCAGGTGAGTGAATGTGCAAAGCACAATGCACATGGTGCAGTTCCTGGAAAACCTTCCACGATGTGATATTTATGATTAATGCCAGCGATGCTGTGCTTAGGTTGTGACAGAGAGGTGATGCGTTCCCCTTTTCCCAACACTTGCATCATCAAGATATAAGATTTTTTGAGAAATAAGGAAATTGTAGGCTCTGAATAATCAAGGCAAGGATTTCCTGATCATACTTTATTTTTTGGTCAAAATTCTATTTTATTTTCTCTTCTGTGTTTTTAAGATTAATTTATTACTCACTTATTCATCCATGTGAATAGTAATTGAGTGGCTACTGTTTTCTAGGCACTATGCTAACTGTTATAGATACAGTGTTGAATGAGTTATATACAGCTTTTGTTCTTGTGGGCCTCAGAATTACAGAGGGACAAGCAAACAGCATCCTGGGTGCTATGAGACAGGAAGTGATGAGAGCTGACAGGAATTATCCAACTTGGGGTGGAGCATATATGGAAGTTTTCATGGAGGAGGTGACATCAAAGTTGAGATCTTAAGGGTTAATCAGAGCTACCTGTTTGGTGAGGTGATTGCAGAAAAACCTAAGGGATGATGAAAGGGAGCAAGCCATGGTCAAAGAATTAATTCCACAAAGCCTAAGGATGAAATGCAAGGTTGGAGAAGAGGTGTGTGTGGTGAGAGATGAGGTTAAATGCACATTATTTTTGTGAACTGTAAGATAGAGTGAAATCTGACCAGATGTTATCTATTGATAGCCAGGAGTGAGATTTTCCTTGTAATACCTTACATATGGCTGGCTGTTTCAAGGCAATGATTTCTGATAGAGGAGTGTTTAATAACCATGTTGCTGTCTACAATCTATAATATTTACTTGTCATTTGAGAGCTTGCTTAGAAGTCAGTGTCACTTCAGTTCAGTCACTCAGTCGTGTCCGACTCTGCAACCCCTTGAATCGCAGCATGCCAGGCCTCCCTGTCCATCACCAACTTCTGGAGTTTACTCAAACTCATGTCCATTGAGTTGGTGATGCCATCCAGCCATCTCATCCTCTGTCATCCCCTTCTCCTCCTGCCTCCAATCCCTCCTAGCATCAGAGTCTTTTCCAATGAGTCAGCTCTTCACATCAGGTGGCCAAAGTATTGGAGTTTCAGCTTTAGCATCAGTCTTTCTAATGAACACCCAGGGCTGATCTCCTTCAGAATGGACTGGTTGGATCTCCTTGCAGTCCAAGGGACTCTCAAGAGTCTTCTCCAACACCACAGTTCAAAAGCATCAATTTTTTGGTGCTCAGCTTTCTTCACAGTCCGACTCTCACATCCATACATGACCACTGGAAAAACCATAGCCTTGATTAGACAGACCTTTGTTGGCAAAGTAATGTCTCTGCTTTTTAATATGCTATTTAGGTTGGTCATAACTTTCCTTCCAAAGAGTAAAGTGAAGTGAATTCGCTCAGTCGTGTCTGACTCTTTGTGACCCCGTAGACTATAGCCTACCAGGCTCCTCTGTCCGTGGGATTCTCCAGGCAAGAATACTGGAGTGCGTTGTCATTTCCTTCTCCATGGGATCTTCTCGACCCAGGGATTGAACCAAGATCACCCACATTGCAGGCAGATGCTTTACCCTCTGAGCCACCAGGGAAGACCTCCAAGGAGTAAGCATCTTTTAATTTCATGGCTGCA
>SJYW01048133.1:0-14216 GCA_006410735.1 Raphicerus campestris | reverse complement strand
CTGAACCAGGAAGAAATAGAAATATGAACAAAGTACAGGTACTTAAATTGAGGTGGTGATTAAAACTTTCTAACACACAGAAGTGCAGGACCAGATGGCTTTATAGGCAAAATCTATCAAATATTTAGAGAAAAGCTAACACCTATCATTCTCAGTGAGTGAAGTTCACTCAGTCATGTCCGACTCTATACAGTCCATGGAATTCTCCAGGCCAGAATACTGGAGTGGGTAGCCTTTCCCTTCTCCAGGGGAATCTTCCTGACCTGTAAGGCTTGGAAAACCACACTCTGAAAAGGACACTCAGGGACAGCCTCTACTGGACTGACAAAGTTTATTATCCAATTGTGTTGTTTTATAATTTTCAGGGAATAGAGCATAAAGCTGACCTGCACATAGCCATTCCAGATAAATATTAAAGCATTCAAGCGTAAAATACAGTTCCCACCGCCCAAGCCATAACATAGCTTTGGCGAAACTCTAAAAGGAGTCTTATCATGAAACAACAGTCCTTGCTCTCAGAAACAGGTGGTCAGAAGGAAGCCTTCGAATGCCTCAAGGCCTGGCGTATTGACCCTTCGTCATCTGTTCCCAGCCTTGGGCACTCAGTGAACGCTCATAACCCTTTGTAATGNGAAACAACAGTCCTTGCTCTCAGAAACAGGTGGTCAGAAGGAAGCCTTCGAATGCCTCAAGGCCTGGCGTATTGACCCTTCGTCATCTGTTCCCAGCCTTGGGCACTCAGTGAACGCTCATAACCCTTTGTAATGCTCGTCCCAGCTTCCAAACTTCGTCATGAGTGGAGCAAATACATTTTCAGTATTTGCTTAAAGCCTTCCAGCTCCTCCACATTTCCTCCATTTTTTCTCAAGAGCAAGGACTGCTGCAGCCATGGTTACTCCTGCTTTTTGGGCTGCGGTGGCTCAAGCACATAACGTTCAGAATCCTATAAGAACAATAACAAACAATAAACAGATCAGCACATAAGAAGCCATCGTATGAGGTACCCAATTTTTTGGATTAGAAAGGAAATACTAGCGGATAGTGTATTATAGAAGTCAATGTTATATAGCACAGGGGGAATGCTGCTAAAGGTAGACGTGATTTGTATTTGTTGATCTATCTGAGCTTGTTGGGCCCAGAGATCATGAGAATCTTTTTTCCAAGCAGTAATGAAATCATGATTTAGAATAGAATTATATAATGCCATTCCAGAAACTGTACCAACAGTTACAATTGAAATAATACTCAATATGGTGGCTATAATCCAGCCAATAAAACGTTTGCTTCTTTTTAGGGATTCTCTCAGAACAAAAGACAACAACATAGAATCTGACCAAGGTTCAGAAATCTTAATTGGAACCCACAAATCAGTCCTTTGCCGGACTAAAAAAACACTGTCTTTAGTAACATTAATTGGCACACTATGATTTAAACAAGTATACAAACGACACTCAGTACAGGACAGNAGAATCTGACCAAGGTTCAGAAATCTTAATTGGAACCCACAAATCAGTCTTTTGCCGGACTAAAAAAACACTGTCTTTAGTAACATTAATTGGCACACTATGATTTAAACAAGTATACAAACGACACTCAGTACAGGACAGAACTGAGCCATTACTCCTAAATTGTCCAATAGCAAAAAGATAGGGTGTATTTACACAAGCAGGAACATAGCCGGTATAATTAATTATACTCAATAGTATAATTCTGTGGAATGGAAACATGTGCATAAGCATACAAGATGCTAAACCAGGACAAGCAAGCAGGAATTTTCCAAAGATGCCAATGTTCAGGCCCCAGAACTGGACTGATTATCCGGGGTCTGGGAGGTGAAAGAGTTCCGTTGTACCAGTTCAAAAGTTCATCGCGTTGATGCTAGAGTTCTGTGTGTGTTCTGTTAAAATGTGGTGCTGAAACATTATATCATTGGTAGGTGTTATTATTTTCTTGTGATTCTGAGCAATTTACAAAGAGTCCATGAGGCCCCCAATCAACAAAGTCATGTTGGTGTGAACAGAATCTTTTTTAAACCGTCTTCTACAGGTGGACCAGTCCATCCCTGGCACAGATGATTTTTTTCTTTCAAGATACGTTGTCATAAAGAGACTCAGAAGGAATCTCTTGCAATTTCCGTTTTAGTGCTATGACTGGTCAGGGGATGTGGAGCAAGGTCTGTCCGTCTTCTGACTCTTTTGAATGGGACCCACTGCTCGGTTCCATCTTCTAAAATGACAAGATAATATCCCTTGCCTAGGAACTAAGTGTTCCTGGCCACCATTGATTAAGACATTTAACCCAAACAGCAGCTTGTTCAGGCATACACGAGGGTGAATCAGAAAAATGTCGCTCTGTTTGTGTTTCCTGACTGTGTAGAGGCAAATTAAAATAATTGATTGTTAGAAGGGCTATAGGCAAAATGGCTTTAAGCCCATAGGGGTCCCNCACCCTGTTTATTTAACTTCTATGTAGAGTACATCATGAGAAATGCTGGACTAGAAGAAACACAAGCTGGAATCAAGATTGCCAGGAGAAATATGAATAACCTCAGATATGCAGATGATACCACCCTTATGGCAGAAAGTGAAGAAGAACTAAAGAACCTCTTGATGAAAGTGAAAGAGGAAAGTGAAAAAGTTGGTTTAAAGCTTAACATTCAGAAAACAAAGATCATGGCATCCGGTCCCATCACTTCATGGGAAATAGATGGAGAAACAGTGGAAACAGTGTCAGACTTTATTTTGGGGGGCTCCAAAATCACTGCAGATGGTGACTGCAGCCATGAAATTAAAAGATGCTTAGTCCTTGGAGGAAAAGTTATGACCAACCTAGATAGTATATTCAAAATCAGGGACATTGCTGACTAAGGTCCATCTAGTTAAGGCTATGGTTTTTCCAGTGGTCATGTATGGATGTCAGAGTTGGATTGTGAAGAAGGCTGATCACCGAAGAATTGATGCTTTTGAACTGTGGTGTTGGAGAGGACTCTTGAGAATCCCTTGGACTGCAAAGAGATCCAACCAGTCCATTCTAAAGGAGATCCACCCTGGGATTTCTTTGGAAGGAATGTTGCTAAAGCTGAAATTCCAGTACTTTGGCCACCTCATGCAAAAAGTTGACTCTTTGGAAAAGACTCTAATGCTGGAAGGATTGGGGGCAGGAGGAGAAGGGGACGACAGAGGTTGAGATGGCTGGATGGCATCACTGACTCAATGAACATGAGTCTGAGTGAACTCTGGGAGATGGTGATGGACAGGGAGGCCTGGCGTGCTGCAATTCATAGGGTCGCGAAGAGTCGGACATGACTGAGCGACTGAACTGAACTGAACTGAATTGAAACATCTCAGTGCACAAGGAAAGTACAATGAATGCATTTTGTAGAAAAAGGCATGAGAAATAAAAATATATTTCCTTGTTGAGGCTAAAGAAAGTGCTTTTGTCCTAGTGTGATGCTTCTTATTTCAGAATGGGAAAAAGGAAAAACAGAAGAAAGAATATGTATGTAAAAATAAAGTTGTTGATGTATTTTGGTAAGGGGATATTTGGAAACATAAATGAAAAATGTTACCTGCCAAATCAGTAAATAAAGACTGTTGCAGCCATCAAATTATCACATTACAGCAACCTCAGAGGTGAGCCTTGAGGGAAATCAGGATGGAAACAAGAAGCCCACCATCAAGCCACTAGCCATCATAGCCACTGTTCAACGTTGCACACTGAAGATACTCGACGTGGGAAAACACAATATACTGGCATCAGATAGCAAGGGTTAGTTGGTCAGATATTAAAATTCAGTAAATTTAAGAAAATTGAAATAATATCAAGTATCTTTTTTTTTTCCCTGACCACAATGCTATGAGATTGGAAATCAGTTACAGGAAAAATGCTATTAAAAATACAAACACATAAAGACTAAACAACCAATGGACCACTGAAGAAATTAAAGAGGAAGTTTAAAAAAATAAATAAAGATAAATGACATGAAAACATGATGACACAAAACCTGTGGAACACATTTAAAAGGCAGTTCTAAGACAGATGTTTCTAATAATACAACCCTACCTCAGGAACAACAACAACAAAAATTCAAATAAGCAGTCTAACCTTGTCCCTAACACAATTATGGAAAGAAGAACAAACAAAGCTCCACTTGAGTTCAAGGAAAGAAATCATAAGGATCAGAGCAGAATAAATAAAATAGAGATTAAAAAAATAGAAAAGATCAATGAAACTGAAAGCTGGTTCTTTGAGAAAATAAACAAAATTGATAAACCCTTAGCCAGACTCATCGTGAAGAAAAAGGAGACGATTCAAATCAATAAAATTAGAAATAAAAGGGAAGAAATTAGAACTACACTGAGGAAAAGAAAGGATCATAAGAAATTACTTCAAGCAACTTCAAATAAATAAAATGGACAACCTGGAAGGGATTAACAAGTTTTTAGAAAGGTGTAATCTCCCAAGACTGAACCAGGAAGAAATAGAAATATGAACAAAGTACAGGTACTTAAATTGAGGTGGTGATTAAAACTTTCTAACACACAGAAGTGCAGGACCAGATGGCTTTATAGGCAAAATCTATCAAATATTTAGAGAAAAGCTAACACCTATCATTCTCAGTGAGTGAAGTTCACTCAGTCATGTCCGACTCTATACAGTCCATGGAATTCTCCAGGCCAGAATACTGGAGTGGGTAGCCTTTCCCTTCTCCAGGGGAATCTTCCTGACCTGTAAGGCTTGGAAAACCACACTCTGAAAAGGACACTCAGGGACAGCCTCTACTGGACTGACAAAGTTTATTATCCAATTGTGTTGTTTTATAATTTTCAGGGAATAGAGCATAAAGCTGACCTGCACATAGCCATTCCAGATAAATATTAAAGCATTCAAGCGTAAAATACAGTTCCCACCGCCCAAGCCATAACATAGCTTTGGCGAAACTCTAAAAGGAGTCTTATCATGAAACAACAGTCCTTGCTCTCAGAAACAGGTGGTCAGAAGGAAGCCTTCGAATGCCTCAAGGCCTGGCGTATTGACCCTTCGTCATCTGTTCCCAGCCTTGGGCACTCAGTGAACGCTCATAACCCTTTGTAATGCTCGTCCCAGCTTCCAAACTTCGTCATGAGTGGAGCAAATACATTTTCAGTATTTGCTTAAAGCCTTCCAGCTCCTCCACATTTCCTCCATTTTTTCTCAAGAGCAAGGACTGCTGCAGCCATGGTTACTCCTGCTTTTTGGGCTGCGGTGGCTCAAGCACATAACGTTCAGAATCCTATAAGAACAATAACAAACAATAAACAGATCAGCACATAAGAAGCCATCGTATGAGGTACCCAATTTTTTGGATTAGAAAGGAAATACTAGCGGATAGTGTATTATAGAAGTCAATGTTATATAGCACAGGGGGAATGCTGCTAAAGGTAGACGTGATTTGTATTTGTTGATCTATCTGAGCTTGTTGGGCCCAGAGATCATGAGAATCTTTTTTCCAAGCAGTAATGAAATCATGATTTAGAATAGAATTATATAATGCCATTCCAGAAACTGTACCAACAGTTACAATTGAAATAATACTCAATATGGTGGCTATAATCCAGCCAATAAAACGTTTGCTTCTTTTTAGGGATTCTCTCAGAACAAAAGACAACAACATAGAATCTGACCAAGGTTCAGAAATCTTAATTGGAACCCACAAATCAGTCCTTTGCCGGACTAAAAAAACACTGTCTTTAGTAACATTAATTGGCACACTATGATTTAAACAAGTATACAAACGACACTCAGTACAGGACAGAACTGAGCCATTACTCCTAAATTGTCCAATAGCAAAAAGATAGGGTGTATTTACACAAGCAGGAACATAGCCGGTATAATTAATTATACTCAATAGTATAATTCTGTGGAATGGAAACATGTGCATAAGCATACAAGATGCTAAACCAGGACAAGCAAGCAGGAATTTTCCAAAGATGCCAATGTTCAGGCCCCAGAACTGGACTGATTATCCGGGGTCTGGGAGGTGAAAGAGTTCCGTTGTACCAGTTCAAAAGTTCATCGCGTTGATGCTAGAGTTCTGTGTGTGTTCTGTTAAAATGTGGTGCTGAAACATTATATCATTGGTAGGTGTTATTATTTTCTTGTGATTCTGAGCAATTTACAAAGAGTCCATGAGGCCCCCAATCAACAAAGTCATGTTGGTGTGAACAGAATCTTTTTTAAACCGTCTTCTACAGGTGGACCAGTCCATCCCTGGCACAGATGATTTTTTTCTTTCAAGATACGTTGTCATAAAGAGACTCAGAAGGAATCTCTTGCAATTTCCGTTTTAGTGCTATGACTGGTCAGGGGATGTGGAGCAAGGTCTGTCCGTCTTCTGACTCTTTTGAATGGGACCCACTGCTCGGTTCCATCTTCTAAAATGACAAGATAATATCCCTTGCCTAGGAACTAAGTGTTCCTGGCCACCATTGATTAAGACATTTAACCCAAACAGCAGCTTGTTCAGGCATACACGAGGGTGAATCAGAAAAATGTCGCTCTGTTTGTGTTTCCTGACTGTGTAGAGGCAAATTAAAATAATTGATTGTTAGAAGGGCTATAGGCAAAATGGCTTTAAGCCCATAGGGGTCCCTTAGTTTATTCCCCCTGTTTTGTTTATTAAGAATGAGCTTGAGTGTACAGTGGGCCCGTTCAATGATGGTTTGACCTTAAGGGTTATGGGTTGTCAGTAAGATGGCAAATATTTTATAGATGTATGAAATCACAAAAACCATTGGCTGTAAAAGTAGGACCGTTGTTTGTTTTGATAAATGTATTTGCTCCACTCCTGACGAAGGTTGGAAGCTGGGACGAGCATAACAAAGGGTTATGAGCGTTCAGTGAGTGCCCAAGGCTGGGAACGGATGATGAAGGGTCAATACACCCGGCCTTGAGGCATTCGAAGGCTTCCTTCTGACTACCTGTTTCTGAGAGCAAGGACTGTTGTTTCATGATAAGACTCCCTTTAGAGTTTCGCCAAAGCTATGTTATGGCTTGGGCGGTGGGAACTGTATTTTACGCTTGAATGCTTTAATGTTACCTGGAATGGCTATGTGCAAGTCAGCTTTATGCTCTATTCCCTGAAAATTATAAAACTACACAATTGGATAATAAACTTTGTCAGTCCAGTAGAGGCTGTCCCTGAGTGTCCTTTTCAGAGTGCGGTTTTCCAAGCCTTACAGATGGTGCCCAACGTGGGCTCGAAGCAGCAGACTGATTTTGAAAAAGGACCACACTCCTGCAGAAGCGAGGTAAGCAGGTTGGGACATCAGACAAGTAAAATCCCTTTTGTTCTTCTCATGCATGTTTCTTGAAACAATACGAGGTTAATCTGCCTGAAGAGCAGTTAACTAGCTGTTACCTGACAGTGGTTGAATATAATCCATGGTTCCGGAGGAGGGAACCTTAGATTCACAAATTTAGACCAGAGTAAAAATCAATGTTCTAAAAGCTTATAGACAGGGGTAAAAATTCCCCAATGGTGGGTAACTTGGTCTCTTTTACTGGCCGTTATGGAACACTTAGATGGCTCAGGAGAAGATTAAAAGTTGAAACTGTTCGATCCCTGCATGAATGTGAATTAGGAGAGAAAGATCTTTCAGAGGTTTTAAATCAAAAAAATTTCACGCTAGAACAGATTACGAACAAACAAGAGTTACAGGTGCTAAAAGTAATTAAACAATCAACTTTTCCAGAGGCCCCGATCCACCTTTACCTTGCTTTTCGCGAGCTCATATTGACAAGCCTCTAACACCGGCCTTTCCGCCCGCTGCACTGCTGTCCACTGCTGCTACTGCTCCCCTATTTCCTAGCATTTCTCCTCGGGACATGCCTCTTTGTGCGTGGGCTTTTCCAGTCCAATTTAATAATCCTCTACCCGGACATAATCAATGGCAATTACCTGATTTTGGTTTGCTCACGCAATTCAAAAAGGCATGTACGTTATATGGACCTACCTCACCCTACTGTATGGAATTTCTTAGGGGCTAGGTGGATCAGTGGCTTCATGCAGATTTTTTTACAGTTGTTAAAATGGTTATGACTCCACAACAGCTACTACAATGGCAAATTTGGGTCATAGATAAAGCCAAATTAATCTTGCAAGAACAGCAAAACAGAGGAAACCCTACTGGACTAAATTTTAAAATTCTCACTGGCACCAAAGCTATGGCTAAAACTGCTGTGCAATTACAATTTGTGCAGCCGCCCATGTTATATTAGATTATGGAAGTAGCTATCAAAGCATGGGCTAAAATCAACAGTTCCATCTCTGATGGATCTTTTGTAAAAATATTGCGGGGACCAACTGAAAAGTATACTCAATTTATTGATAAATTGAAGGAGGCCATTGATCACAGTCTTAAGGATGCATCTCTGTGAGAAATCATTTTGAAACAATTAACCTTCGATAATGCTAATGAAGATTGTCAGGCTATTATCAGACCCATTAGGGGGCAAAGAGAAGTTATGAAATACTTGAAAGCCTGCAGGAATGTGGGGAGGATTCAACATAAAGCTAAAATAGCCGCTTTAGAAACCTTAAATGTTTCCCAAAAGTCTAAAGTTAAATGTTTTAACTGCGGCAAGTCAGAACACATGCGGAAGCAGTGTCACTAGCTTAGGCAAACAGGTCTTTCTCCTGACAAAGGAGGGGCTATTAAAACTAAGCGCCCCCCACCCCTCCCCGGGCTCTGCCCAAGATGTAAAAAGGGGAATCATTGGCTGACTGAATGCCACTCTAAATTTGATAAACAAGGTAACACTTTACCCATTCAGACACCTCCTTTGGGAAACTAGAACAGGGGCTCTCCTCTAGCCCCATTAAACAAGAAGGACAACCAAATATTACTAAATTAACAGTNGCTTAGGCAAACAGGTCTTTCTCCTGACAAAGGAGAGGCTATTAAAACTAAGCACCTCCCCCCCTCCCCGGGCTCTGCCCAAGATGTAAAAAGGGGAATCATTGGCTGACTGAATGCCGCTCTAAATTTGATAAACAAGGTAACGCTTTACCCATTCAGACACCTCCTTTGGGAAACTAGAACAGGGGCTCTCCTCTAGCCCCATTAAACAAGGAGGACAACCAAATATTACTAAATTAACAGTGGCTACGAGACATAACATATGTATAGACATTCCTACTCCCCGAGATATGAAATTATTAATGATAAATAATCCTATGAAAATCTTAACTGAATATTTTGGCCCATATAGGCCTCCTATTGGAACAAAACAACATGTACGAGATAATTGTACATACTTAGATCACTGATAAAGATTACACGGGTAAAATTGCAATAATGTTACATGTGACTCACAACTTGTATTTACAAAAATGTGACAGATTTGCTCAGTTATTGCTATTACCTTATGTACCCCTACTTAATAGAAAAACAGACACCAAAACAGGTGGCTTTGGGAGTACCAACGTTACTGCAGCCCTTTCTGTTGTTATAAAAGAAATCAATAGGCCCATGTTAAAATTAAAAATCAGAAAAAGAACTTGTAAAAGAATGTTAGACACTGGGGCAAATGTTTCCATCATAAGAACAGAAGAATAACCTTCAGACTGGCCTGCAGTTTTAACCTCACACCAGTTGGTGGGAATAAGGACTACACCAACCCAGAGATCTAACCCAGGTTTGCCACATTGCAGGCAGATTCTTTACCAGCTGAGCCATAAGGGAAGCCCATTCTCAAAGTCTTCCAAAAAATTTCAGAGGGAGGGCCTTCCCAAGCTCATTCTATGAGGCCACTGTCACCCTGTTACTAAAACCAGACAAAGATATCACAAAAAATAGAAAATTACAGACCAATATCACTGATTAACATAAATACAAAAATCCCCAACAAAATACTAGGAAACAGAACTCAACAATGCATTATGCAAGACAGCAAGAGACACAGATGTAAAGAACAGACTTTTGGACTCTGTGGGAGAGGGAGAGAGTGGGATGATTTGGGAGAATGGAACTGAAACATGTATACTATCGTCTAAGAAACAAATCGCTAGTCTAGGTTCGATACAGAATACAGGATGCTTGGGGCTGGTGCACTGGGATGACCCAGAGAGATGATATGCAGAGGGTGGTGGGAGGGGGGTTCAGGGTTGGGAACTCATGTACACCTGTGGTGGATTCATGTTAATGTATGGCAAAACCAATACAGTATTGTAAAATAAAAAATAGAAATAATAATAAAATTTAAAAAAAGAAGAAAATCTTATACCATGACCAAGTGGGATTTATCCTGGGATTGCAAATAATCTTCAGTAGATGCAAATCAATTAATGTGATATACCATATTAACAAATTAAAGAATAAAAACCATATGAGAATCTCAATAGATGCAGAAAAAGTTTTGGACAATATTCAATACCCAGTCATGATAAAAACTCTCCAGAGAATGGGCAGAGAGGGAATCTACCTCAACATAATAAAAGACATATATGACAGACCCACAGCAAACATCACTCTCAGTGGTGAAAAACTGAAAACATTTTCTCTAAGGACAAGAACAAGACAAGAATCCACTCTCATCATTCTTATTCAGCATAGTTTTGGAAGTCCTCACCACAATAATCAGAGAAGAAAAAGAAACCAAAGGAATATAAATTAGAAAAGAAGTAAAACTGTCATGGTTTGCATATAACATGATACTATATAGAGAGAATTCTAAAGCTATCACCAGTAAATTACTTCTGTAAATCAGTGAATTTAGTTTCAGTATACAAAATTAATGCACAGAAATCTCTTGCATTCCTTTGCACTATCAAAAAATGTCAGGAAGAGAAATTACTGAAGCAATCGCATTTACTATTGCAACAAATATAATAAAATACCTAGGAATAAACCAACAAGGATCTTCTCTGGGGGCTCAGACAATAAAGAATCTGCCAGCAATGTGGGAGAGCCAGGTGATCCCTGGGTCAGGAAATTCCCCTGGAGAAGAGAATGGCTAGCCACTCCAGTATTCTTGCCTGGAGAATCCCACGGACAAAGGAGCCTGATGGGCTACATGGGGTCACAAAGAATTGGACATGATTCAGAGACTAACACCTTGAACTTTGAAACTTACATGAGGAGACAAAAGACCTGTACTCTGAAAACTATAAGATACTGATTAAAGAAACTGAAGATGACAACAGACAGAAAAATATACTGTGTACTTGGATTAAAAAAATCAATAGTATCAAAATGATTTTACCAGTGTGGGAATCTAGAGATTCAATGCAATTGCTATCAAATTACCAATGGCATTTTTCACAGAACTAGAACAAAAATCTTAAAATTTTTATGGAGGCACAAAAGACTGAATTGTTAAAGTAATCTCGAGAAAGAAAAAATGAAGCTGAGGGAATCAGACTCCCTGCCTTCAGACTATTTGTAAAGCTACAGTAATCAAAAGAGTATAGTACTGGCACAAAAACAGAAATATAGAAAGGCAAATTAAAACTGCAATGAGATATCACTTCATATCAGTCAAAATGGCCATCATCAAAAAAATCTACAAACTGGAGAGAATGTGGAGAAAAGGGAACTCTCCTACACTACTGATGGGAATGCAAATTGGTATAACCGCTATAGATAATGGTATAGATGTACCTTAAAGAACAAAAAACAGAGCTAATATATGATCCAGCAATCCCTCTCTTGAGCATATATCCAGAGAAAAACATGATTGGAAAGGATACATGTGCATCAATGTTCACTGCGGCACGTTTCGCGTTAGCCTAGACATGTGTCTGTGTTTTAGTTGCTCGGTTATGTCCGACTCTTTGTGACCCCATGGGCTGTAGTCTGGCAGGCTCCTCTGTCCTTGGCATTCTCCAGGCAAGAATACTGAAGTGGATTGCCATTCCCTTCTCCAAGAGATCTTCCAGACCCAGGGATCGATCCTAGGTCTCTTGCATTGTAGGCAGATTCTTTACCTACAATGAGCTACAAGATTCTTTACCTTCTCTTGAGCTACAAGAGAAGCCCTAGCCTAGACATGGATGAAACATAAATCTCCACTGACAGATGAGTTGATAAAGAAGATGTAATACATAAATTCAGTGTAATATTAGTAATTAAAAAGAATGAAATAATGCCATTTGTGACAACATGGATGGAGTTGGAGATATTATACTAAGTGAAGTGTTATGCTAAGTGAAATAAGTCAGATAAAGACAAATATCATGCATCATTTATATGCAGAATCAAAAAAATGATACAAATGAACGTATTTACGAAACAGAAAGAGACTCGCAGACTTAGAGAACAGACTTATGGTTATCAGTAGAGAAGTGTGAAGCAAGGAGGAAAAGATTGGAAGTCTGGGATTGAGGTGTACAAGGGCTATATTTAAAATAAAATGTCTTTCCATTAAAAAAGGAGAAGAGTGGAAAAGGAACCCAAAAAAACATGTAATTTTGTAAATAACAGTATATACATTAAAAAACTCTTAAGCAGCCAGAGAGAAAAAGAGCAAAAAACTTATTTAAAGGAAAAATGGCAAAACAATCCCAAATCTGAGGACAGAAATGAACATACAGATCCATGAAGCCCAAATAATTCAAAATGAGTTAAATGTAAAGAAGTCTTTACTGAGACACATTAAAATAAAAAGTTCAACTATTAAAAGATTTAAATTACACCAATATTATTCCATCCAAAGTATAAAGTATAATTAATTCACTTACTGGAAACTGAAATATATAAAAATATGTAAGGTATTATCTGCTATAAAAATCGTATTGTTGAATACATTCTAAATGTTGCATCAAAGTTAGTAATACCATTTTAAGTTTCATAAAGGAAAGTTATTTTATATTTTAATAGGTATTTTCATAAGAAAGGAAACAATTGAAAATGTGCAGTACTTAAAATAGATTAACACCTTTCACACATTTGATATTTTAATTTAACTTATTAAACTTTATTTGATATGATCAAAACTGGGAAATTATAATAATATAATTACTGAGCATTTATTGAACAACAGTCTATAAAATATATTACCTATAAAGTTTTGAAACGTAATAATGTTGGAAGAAACCCAAAAAGTAATTTACTTCTTTGCCCACTTGTGAAAATAACTATGGTTGTTATCAGAAGTCCTTCTCCATCCTTGACTTCCTGCCATCCCGTGCAATTAGTGGCAAGAGCTACACTGGCTAAATCTCAGTGGGCATTTCTAAGTGAATTTTTTTAAATGCAATCAAATAAATCTCCCAGTAGATAAGCATCAGTGTTGCTTCTGAGTTTCTGTAGAGTTATTTCAAAACTACATATAAAAATTAATAGGTACATTTCCTTAGAAAAAGTTCAAAGAAATTCACTTAGAAAATGCTTTTATTTATTGGATGACTGTTTGTCCTCCNAAGACTTAGCTGTCTCTTATACACATCTTAGAGTTATTTCAAAACTACATATAAAAATTAATAGGTACATTTCCTTAGAAAAAGTTCAAAGAAATTCACTTAGAAAATGCTTTTATTTATTGGATGACTGTTTGTCCTCCATCAGCTAATCAATCCAGGGAGCTTTTTTAAATGAAGAGAAAACAAAAGGTACTGATCTTAATTGTATTTTTTATTTTTATCCACCAAAGAATAGGACTGCCTCTTCAGCAAGTGTATAAGAGGAGTTTATTCAGAATTAAGATAACTTTTGATTATAAGAAATGAATACATCCAGTAGTGTCATAGGAGAAGGAAAGGGCAACCTACTCCAGTATTCTTGCCTAAAGAATGCTGTGGACAGAGGAGCCTGGTGGGCTGCTGTCCATGGGGTCACACAAAGTCAGGTACAACTGAAGCGACTTAGCATGCATGCATGCTTTGGAGAAGGAAACGGCAACCCACTCCAATATTCTTGCCTGGAGAATCTCAGGGACAGAGGAGTGTGGTGGGCTGCCGTCTATGCGGTCACACAGAGTTGCACACGGCTGAAGTGACTTAGCAGAAGCAACAGCAGTGTCCTTATTCAGGGAACTTCAAAAAGAAAATTTTATTTGAACGAAGTTGGTTTAAAAAACATATGAATAATTTATATTAAAATATGTATGTTTAAAAATAATACTATATGGGCTGCTTGAAACAATTCACAGTATTTTTATTTTATTTTATTTTATTTTTTAATACTTTATTCTACTTTACAATACTGTATTGGTTTTGCCATACATTGACATGAATC
>SJYW01048128.1:0-11577 GCA_006410735.1 Raphicerus campestris | reverse complement strand
ATTTTAAATAGTACAAAAAATGAATGTAAAATAGATTAATAATATTTTTTATTGATAAATAATATGGGTTACTTTTCCCCTTTGGTAACCATATGCTCATTTTCTATGTCTGTGAGTCTATTTCTATGTTGTAAATAAGTTCATTTGTATCATTTTTTAAAGATACATAAGTGACAATGTATTTGTCTTTCTTTGACTGACTTCACTTAGAATGATAAATCTCTAGGTTCAGCCATGTTGCTGCAAATGAGAATATTCTATTCTCTTTTATGAGAGAGAATATGGCTCTTTCATTATTTTCATAGCTGAGTAATACTCCATTGTATATATATAACCACATCTTCTTTATCCANCAATGTATTTGTCTTTCTTTGACTGACTTCACTTAGAATGATAAATCTCTAGGTTCAGCCATGTTGCTGCAAATGAGAATATTCTATTCTCTTTTATGAGAGAGAATATGGCTCTTTCATTATTTTCATAGCTGAGTAATACTCCATTGTATATATATAACCACATCTTCTTTATCCATTCATCTGTTGATGGACGCAAGTGGCTTCCATGTCTTGGTTTAAGTAATGTGGCTAAGAAACACTGTGCTGCGTGCATCTTTTCAGGTTACAGGTTCCGTCTTTTCCAGATATATGCCCCAAAGTGGGATTGCTGGATCGGATGGTAACTCCACTTTTAGTTTTTAAGCAACCTCTCTCTTGTTGGGCCTGCGCCAGTTTCTACCCCACTAGCTCCCACTGTGCTTCCCAGGCGGCATTAGTGGTGAAGAGCCTGAGAGCCAGTGCAGGAGACGTAAGAGATGCAGTTTCGATCCCCGTGTCAGGAAGAGCCCCGAGAGAAGGAAATGGCAGCCCACTGCAGTATTCTTACGGAAGCGTTCCATGGACAGAGGAGGCTGGCAGGCTGCGGTTCACAGGGTCACAAAGAGCTGGACACGACGGAAGCGACTGAGCACACACACACACTAGCCTGGTAGCAGGGTTCCCTTTCTCCACACCTTCTCAGCGTTTATTACTTGTAGACTCTTTGACAATGGCCATTCTGACTGGTGTGAGGTGATACCTCACTTCAGTTTTGACTTTCATTCCTATAATGATTAGTAATGTTGAAGATTTTTTCATGCACCTGTTGACTATCTTGTCTTCTTTGGAAAAGTGCCCATATAGGTCTTCTGCCCAGTTTCTGACTAGGTTGTTTTTTTTTTTTTTAAACATTGAGCAGTAAGAGCTGTTTGTATATTTTGGAAATTAAGCCCTTGTCTGCCGCATCATTTGCAAATATTTTCTCCCATTCTAGAGGCTGTCCCTTCGTTTTATTTCCTTTGCTGTGTAAAAGCTTTTTTGCTTGATTAGGTCCCATTTGTTTATTTTTGCTTTTGTTTCTTTTGCATTGGGAGACTGACCTAAGAAAACACTGCTATGATTTATGTCACAATGTTTTTTTTTGGCCTATGTTCTCTCCTAGGAGTTTTATGCTGTCATGTCTTTATTAAAGCCTTAAGCCATGCTGAGTTTATTTTTATGTATGGTGTGACGACAGGAGAAGATTTTCTGAGCCTAATTTCTTGCATCCTCTCCTGTGTAGGAAAGCAATAAAATCATTAATGGAGACATCTACTCCTCGTGATTAGCAGCAACAGTCTGCCAAAATGGTACACATGTCTCCCTTCACCAAAATTACATATAAACTGACTTCCCCTCTTCCTCTTCTGAGCAGTTCCCGGAGCTGTCTGAGAGGCTGTCTCCCAGGCTACAGTCCTCATTTGGCCCCAAATAAAACTTAGCTCACAGCTCTCATGTTGTGCATGTTTTTCAGTCGACAGTATCTTGTATCTTCCTTGTGGTGAAAATAAAGGTATACACATTTGTCAAAATTAAAACTATATACTTAAAATGAGTGTCTGATTATATATCATTTATGCCTTGATAAAGATGATAAAAGTATTAAAATTGAATCATATATATGTATGTGTGATAATGTGTGTACATAAATGTATAAATGACTGTCTTGTTGGTGATCGTTCCTTATCAATAATTGGAAACAAAAAAACTCATAGGCTGTGGATATGCAAAATTCACTGTTACTCTTAACAGTCAATACATTAAATTATATTAGAGTTATTTAATGTCGGCCTCCATCACGACCTATTGACTTTCTTGAAGGCAAGAATCCTGTCTTGTTCATGTCTGTGATAAGCCTAGCACTGAACACAGTAAGTGAACATAGCACTTTATCAATGTTTTAATAACTGCAGAGCTGTCCCAGACAATTTAGAGTCTAATTCCCACAAAATCCCTGGAAATTTGGAAATGGAAATCCCTCCCATTTTTCAGATGAAAAAAGGGAGAATCAGAGCACAGAAAGGTTAGAATAACTTACCAAACATCCAGAACTAGTCATTGAAAGAGCTGTGTTCCAAATCCACATTGCCCTTAACTCTAAACCCCATTCTTTAACACTACACCATATTGCTACCTCTCCAGGTGGGCATTTCATTAACTGTTTGATGAATGCTTGAATTCAAATGAAAATCAGTATTTCGGGGCAATGGAACCAGAGGAATTTTCCTGAACTTCTAGTGATATAGCTGCATAGTTTTTAAATGGGTTCCCTTGAGACAGACAGCAACTTGGCAGCTCTTGCTAGANTGAATGCTTGAATTCAAATGAAAATCAGTATTTCGGGGCAATGGAACCAGAGGAATTTTCCTGAACTTCTAGTGATATAGCTGCATAGTTTTTAAATGGGTTCCCTTGAGACAGAGAGCAACTTGGCAGCTCTTGCTAGAAGATCAGGAAGGATGGATCTACTAGGGAGAAACAACTCCCTCCCAATTAAACTTCTCATTTGGGAGTCTGAAGAAAAAAATATCACACAGAACAAAGAGCATCGGAAAGAAAAAAAAAAAGAAACGCTGAATCTGCTGATATAGCTAATTAATGTAAGAGAATTAATATAATAGTAACTTCAGCATTCAAAAATGAAAAGTTAGGAGATCCTAGAAAGGTGCTATTTCTACATCTTTTAGAGCTCCTTTTAAAATCAGGCTCCCAGAACCTCAGCATTCCTGCTTGAATAATCCATACTTCTGGTTATTTATTCAGCTCCCCACTGCTGCACATTTCCAAGCCATATGCTACAGGAATACATCACCTCATATTTGCACTCAAACATCCAAAGACACTGGTGGTTCAGACCTTTAAGAAGCTTAGAAGAAAGTCCCTATAGAATATAGTTTTAAGGTTAAAAGGCCTAGGAAGCCAAATGCATCTTCTTTATATGCTATGTGCTTGAAAGAAGGTGGGTCATTTCAACAAAAGGACAGGCAACTGGAAGGGTGAAGGAGATAAAAAACAAAAGACTCGAGAGAGTAAAGCCAGCAAAAATCAGGTGAACACTNTGGTTCAGACCTTTAAGAAGCTTAGAAGAAAGTCCCTATAGAATATAGTTTTAAGGTTAAAAGGCCTAGGAAGCCAAATGCGTCTTCTTTATATGCTATGTGCTTGAGAGAAGGTGGGTCATTTCAACAAAAGGACAGGCAACTGGAAGGGTGAAGGAGATAAAAAACAACAGACTCGAGAGAGTAAAGCCAGCAAAAATCAGGTGAACACTAAAGGCCTCTGAATAATTACAATGCCCCTCTCTGTACTTTAAAATAAATTTAAAAAAATAATTCCACCAAGGAAGATTTTTCAATCAATCCAAGGTCTGGTACACACTGGACAAACCAAGAGGTCTACTGTGCCCTTGGGCCTACACAAGCCTTTAAAAAGAAGATGTTTTCAAAACACATACCCTGATGATCTTAAGTACAAAAATAGCTTTAAGCACAAAAATTTGTAGAATCTGTCACTGGAGAATTTTTTATAACAACAAAACATTGGAAATAACTACAAGATCAATAACAAAGAAAGACCAAGTAAGTTACACTCCCTTGAGTCACCATTATTCAATTATTGAAAACTGTCATGAAAATTATGTCACAACATGGGAAACAGCATGTTAAGTTAAAAAAATAAACAGTACAGAAAATTACAAGTGTGGTAGGCCTAAAAAGCTGTTAAAAAATGTACAATTTCTGTACAAGCCAAGCACTTCACACATTACCTTATCAGTGCTTTAACAATTTTGTATGTCTATATTCTAAGTTATATTTAATAGATATGTATCAAATTTATCAAAAATTTTTTTCACTGAAATTTTTAATCTATCCAGATATGTTTCAAAACAGCAGACTTGGGCTCAGTTTCATAAAGAATAATCCCATAATGCTCAGTCCTCCAACCAATCAAACATGCTCTTATATCTCTCAATTTAAAAAACTGACCATTGTCAACTAAACACCTCACTCTGGTTACCCCTTTACCCTATATCTCTAATCCGCTTCCAAGCCAAATTTCTCAAGCGTTACCAATTACAAGCTATCTCCCATTTACTTCCAGATTCTGTGAATTACACTAATATGAAACTTACTCTAAGTATTTTAAGAAATGAATGCACAAATAATAAGATATGAAAATGAGGTGAAAGTGACAGTCACTCAGTCATGTCCAACTCTTTGCAACCCCGTGACTGGAGCCTGCCAGGCTCCTCTTCCATGGAATTCTCCAGGCAAGAATATTGGAGTGGGTTGCCATTCCCTTCTCCAGGGGATCTTACTGACCCAGGGATCAAACCAAGGCCTCTCGCACTGCAGGCAGATTGTTTACTGTTTGAGCTTTAAATTAGACCTAGATATACAAGGAAGGAATTATGAAGAAAAGTTCTAGAACTGTCTTGAAAAGGAAATGGCAAACCACTCCAGTACTCTTGCCTGGAGAATGGACTCCCATGGACTGAGGAGCCTATTGGGCTACAGTCCACAGGGTTGCAAAGAGTTGGACACGATTGAGCGACTTTACTTTCACATGCTAGCCACATGGCAAGGTACAATTCATTACTGAAAATAATACATAATGAGAAGTATGTATAAATGTAAAGTAGGAATTACATTCTGCTATCAATAGTAAAGTGCGTTAGTCGCTCAATCTGACTCTGCTATCCCATGGACTGTAGCCTGCCAGGCTCCTTTGTCCATGAAATTCTCCAGGCAAGAATACTGGAGTGGGTTGTCATCTCCTTCTCCAGGGGATCTTCCTGACCCAGGGATCGAACCTGGTCCTCCCGCATTGTGGGCAGATTCTTTACCATCTTAGCCACCAGATTTTTGTCCAGAGTAAAAATATGGACAAACATATGGCATAGATAGGTCTACGTAAGATAAAACGAAAATTGGGCTAAGTTTAGAAATTAACACAGGGTATGTTTAGAAATTAATGACTAGGTTTTCCCAAACCAACACACTATGAGAAGGAACAACAACAAAAAAACTTCCCTTCAATGGAGTGGTCCTGTTACCAAATGACATAACAACAGGGTACAAACAGACCGAAACATACTCCGTATTCACTCAACTAACTTCAGAAAAGACCACACACTCACCTGAAGACTACTGTTTTATATATCTAGGAAACTCAATAGAATAAAAGACCATAGCTAGCTACATGTTCTCGAATCCAGGCTAACAGTGAGGAGTTGGACAAAAAAGATGGACAGCTAGAACATGATAGGAGATGAGAAGCATACCTTAGCATGAGATTCATCAGCTGAAGACCCTCGCCTTTCAGGAAGCGCTCACGATTAGAACTCAGCATCAGGCAGGAACAGAGGGAATCAAACAGATTTTCCATCATCTCCTGCTCCTCGGCCGTGCTAGGATTGTGTCTTTTAAACACCTGTCAAGCAAAAATATCAGAAGGCACAGAATCATAAGAGAAGGTCTTTTCATCAACCAGCATGCAACAATTTCCGAAGCCTGTCTACTCCAATAACCCTACAGCGGAATAAGCAGAGCCCTATCAAACAAAATTCTCATCTTTTTCCATTTTAGAGAAACTGGGCTTTCTGATTCACAGGTATTAAATAAATGGCTATCATGCAAAAGCAAAAAACAAACAAAAAAACCCCACAACAACAGTAACATCAGAAAACCACTCAATTGACCATCAGGTTCAGGAGTGATTCATAGTTTCAAGGAGGCAGATTTAACAAAAACCAACAGAACCTTTTTATTATGAAACATATTCACCGACAGAAAACTCTATAAAAGACATACACAGCTAAATGAGTAAGGTGAACACCCCTGAAACCATCACTCAGATCGAGAAACAACTTTGCCAGCTACCCCTACCCCAAAGCTCTCCACTTGGCCCACCTGACCACAACACGTTTCTTCCCCTTCTAAAACAAACCACAGTTCTGAAGGGCAAATCCTGGCCCAAAATAAGGAACAGTTTCTAACCACCAGGGCTAACGAACTGCCTTATAGACCATTTGTGGCTCTAAGTCGTGGGAATGGCTTCAAGCAGTTTTTATCTTTGCCAGAAATACATGGCATGTTAAGAGGAAAAGCTCTTAACAGTGTATGCATACCCATACAGTCTACTACAAAATGATCAATCTTATAGGAACAGGACTAAGCACTTTCCCAGAACTGGGAAGAGATTCACATTTCAAAGCTCTATTTTTTGGGGTGAAGGCCAAACCACTCAGGCTGCTGGCACCAGGATGGAAGCTGTATGCAAACTGACATCTCAGACACTCCCAACACTCTAAAGATTTTATCCAAATGATCTATTTTCAGTCTTGGTTTTGGAATAGCACAGATCAGACTGGTTAGGAAAAAAAATCTTAACAGTATTTTCAGAACGCCAGCAGAACATTTCGATGGGATTTACATTTCTTACACTGAGCAAATGGCAATTTCTAATTTCTTTTTCCAGCCTCCAGTGCCACATCCTCCCCCTATCCTCCTCTCTGACCTCTAACCTGTTGCATTGGAACTTGTACACGTGAAGCTTAGCTGGATCCTAAATGAACAGACTCTAATTTAGTGGTAAACTGACAGGAAAAAAAAAGTAAGACCCACTTGAGAGTGGGTCAACTGAAAATAATGTGGCATTCTTGGCTCAAAAATATATAGTTAAGTGGGAAGCACATGTCTTTGGGACTGACAAACATCAGGAGACTGAGAAAGTCCATACCAGATACATGGTGCTATTTGGTCATAAAGAGCAAATGAACTAAGAAAGGACGCAAACCATGTGCCTCCAGTGTGACCTGAAGGCTGCCAACACACCCCATATGGCTTGTATCACATGGCTGATTCCTTCCCACAACCTCCAGCTCCACCTCCCATTTAAAGATACAAGCCATGTATCTTCATGGCAGACAGGAAGCATAAGAATTACTCACGGATAACTGCTGAAGAAGNCCCGCATTGTGGGCAGATTCTTTACCATCTTAGCCACCAGATTTTTGTCCAGAGTAAAAATATGGACAAACATATGGCATAGATAGGTCTACGTAAGATAAAACGAAAATTGGGCTAAGTTTAGAAATTAACACAGGGTATGTTTAGAAATTAATGACTAGGTTTTCCCAAACCAACACACTATGAGAAGGAACAACAACAAAAAAACTTCCCTTCAATGGAGTGGTCCTATTACCAAATGACATAACAACAGGGTACAAACAGACCGAAACATACTCCGTATTCACTCAACTAACTTCAGAAAAGACCACACACTCACCTGAAGACTACTGTTTTATATATCTAGGAAACTCAATAGAATAAAAGACCATAGCTAGCTACATGTTCTCGAATCCAGGCTAACAGTGAGGAGTTGGACAAAAAAGATGGACAGCTAGAACATGATAGGAGATGAGAAGCATACCTTAGCATGAGATTCATCAGCTGAAGACCCTCGCCTTTCAGGAAGCGCTCACGATTAGAACTCAGCATCAGGCAGGAACAGAGGGAATCAAACAGATTTTCCATCATCTCCTGCTCCTCGGCCGTGCTAGGATTGTGTCTTTTAAACACCTGTCAAGCAAAAATATCAGAAGGCACAGAATCATAAGAGAAGGTCTTTTCATCAACCAGCATGCAACAATTTCCGAAGCCTGTCTACTCCAATAACCCTACAGCGGAATAAGCAGAGCCCTATCAAACAAAATTCTCATCTTTTTCCATTTTAGAGAAACTGGGCTTTCTGATTCACAGGTATTAAATAAATGGCTATCATGCAAAAGCAAAAAACAAACAAAAAAACCCCACAACAACAGTAACATCAGAAAACCACTCAATTGACCATCAGGTTCAGGAGTGATTCATAGTTTCAAGGAGGCAGATTTAACAAAAACCAACAGAACCTTTTTATTATGAAACATATTCACCGACAGAAAACTCTATAAAAGACATACACAGCTAAATGAGTAAGGTGAACACCCCTGAAACCATCACTCAGATCGAGAAACAACTTTGCCAGCTACCCCTACCCCAAAGCTCTCCACTTGGCCCACCTGACCACAACACGTTTCTTCCCCTTCTAAAACAAACCACAGTTCTGAAGGGCAAATCCTGGCCCAAAATAAGGAACAGTTTCTAACCACCAGGGCTAACGAACTGCCTTATAGACCATTTGTGGCTCTAAGTCGTGGGAATGGCTTCAAGCAGTTTTTATCTTTGCCAGAAATACATGGCATGTTAAGAGGAAAAGCTCTTAACAGTGTATGCATACCCATACAGTCTACTACAAAATGATCAATCTTATAGGAACAGGACTAAGCACTTTCCCAGAACTGGGAAGAGATTCACATTTCAAAGCTCTATTTTTTGGGGTGAAGGCCAAACCACTCAGGCTGCTGGCACCAGGATGGAAGCTGTATGCAAACTGACATCTCAGACACTCCCAACACTCTAAAGATTTTATCCAAATGATCTATTTTCAGTCTTGGTTTTGGAATAGCACAGATCAGACTGGTTAGGAAAAAAAATCTTAACAGTATTTTCAGAACGCCAGCAGAACATTTCGATGGGATTTACATTTCTTACACTGAGCAAATGGCAATTTCTAATTTCTTTTTCCAGCCTCCAGTGCCACATCCTCCCCCTATCCTCCTCTCTGACCTCTAACCTGTTGCATTGGAACTTGTACACGTGAAGCTTAGCTGGATCCTAAATGAACAGACTCTAATTTAGTGGTAAACTGACAGGAAAAAAAAAGTAAGACCCACTTGAGAGTGGGTCAACTGAAAATAATGTGGCATTCTTGGCTCAAAAATATATAGTTAAGTGGGAAGCACATGTCTTTGGGACTGACAAACATCAGGAGACTGAGAAAGTCCATACCAGATACATGGTGCTATTTGGTCATAAAGAGCAAATGAACTAAGAAAGGACGCAAACCATGTGCCTCCAGTGTGACCTGAAGGCTGCCAACACACCCCATATGGCTTGTATCACATGGCTGATTCCTTCCCACAACCTCCAGCTCCACCTCCCATTTAAAGATACAAGCCATGTATCTTCATGGCAGACAGGAAGCATAAGAATTACTCACGGATAACTGCTGAAGAAGCACATCGATTCCATCTAGCTCCCCAAGCAATTCCCTGTTTTCTAAAAGGGGGAAAAAATAGAAGAAGAAAAAAAAAAAATGAAGCTAACTGTCAGATTTTACAGCCGTCTAACACTGATACATCAGCAAACAAAATCAATACAGCTTGACACAGTACAAAAGCTGCACAGAGAGTGAGAGGGAGAGCAAGGGGATGCCAAAGGCAAGAGAGCTTGCTGTCATGATCTGAAACAAGGCTGGCTCCTATCCTAACAGAATGTCAATACCGAGAGGGAGCCTCACCATCGTTGTCCTGGAGCAATATGGCCAGCACTTCACTACAATACAGTTTGTTGGCATCGAAAGGCATCTTTGCCTGTGGGAAAACAGGAGAAAGGAGAAATAAGTTAAGGGCCCTTGTTTCTTTTCCCAACAATTTTTTCCACAAGTATTAGGATCTGAGTTGGAGAGATGGAGAAGTGAGAACAGGAAAAGGCACGTTATGGGTAAAATAAAGTCTGTCTCTGCTCTCAAGAGACCAGACTCAAGTACAACGTAGTAAAACCATAAACAGCGTTATGTACACAGTGGTCCTCACACTTCTAACGCCCAGATACAAATGTCACCTCCTCTGTGAAGTTGTCCCAGATTCCCCATTATGAGTCTAAGGACTCTGGTCGAGCACATAATATGTACTCAAACGCAAAGGAGATGAACGGAAGTTTTTAATACTAAAATCTATCATGAAGCTTCAGTCACGACTGACGGTCATAAAATTAGGCTGTAAATTAGCCTATGGACAGATGATCAGAGAAGCTGAAAAGAAAGCCAGTTCTTATTTAGATTAGCTGAATGTCTTTGTAACAAAGTAGTTCCTTCTTGGATTTTTAATTTTTTTTAATGCTTAAAATTTAATTTGAAATCATAAACCTATCTGCTCGTGGGCCATAATCTGCCTACTATTTAAAAAGGAAACCACATTAAATATGCAGAAATGTGTGAATATTTTAACACCCAAATTACTACCCACAATTCTTTCCCTGCTGCGTGCTCTGCTACTGGAGTCGCAGAGGGGACACACGCACTGCAGAGCCCATCGTTCACGGCCACCCACGTCGTCGCTCCTACAGCGAGCCTTGGCGCCTCATCATTAACGATACCCCGTGGAGAGAGGCACACAGAGAGGAGCGTGAGCCTCAGAGATGTGTTTTTATTTACTGGACCCTCGATCCTCAAAATGCAGGTACAATAACAGCTGTTAATCAGCAGCAACCCTGCTACCTATCCAGGTTTTTGAACTGAGAAATAATTACTGTACCTGAAAAGGACAGGGGAGGTGTTTATCTTGAAGCTAATACCGCCATCCCCTTAGCACCATTCACAGTTCTGTTTGGACATTGATTTTGCACTTAAGAAGGAAGACCGGCCCCTAATGAAGCAACACCCAGCATCTTTTCAGTTCTCTCTGCACATCTTCCTCATCAAGCCTAAGTGCACCCCACAGGGCTTCAGGAGGCTGACTAGGTATGACCCATCTCAGGTTAAAAGATCTGTAAATACAAGGTCTTACGTGTGCCGATTGCAAGGCATGCTCCCTGGGCAAGCTTAAGGTCTTGTTTCAGGAAATTCAGTACAGCAGCCAGTGTTTAAATCCAAACTGTGGTATTTTCCACTTTAAGAAAAACAGTTTTATACAAATCAAAACACAAAAGTGAAAAGCCAAGGGGTATCTCTATCAGAATGAAGAATCTGCTAATAAATCACTCAAATTATTGAAGTTATGAGTACTGCTAGTTTGCTGACAAAAGTCTGTCAAGTCAAAGCTATGGTTTTTCCAGTAGTCACGTATGGATGTGAGAGCTGGACAATAAAGAAAGCTGAGCCACATTAGGACCACAGCCTTGTCTAACTCAGTGAAACTAAGCCATGCCTGCAGGGCAACCCAAGACGGGCGGATCATGGTGGAGAGGGCTGACAGAATGTGGTCCACTGGTGAAGGGAATGGCAAGCCACTTCAGTACTCTTGCCTTGAGAACCCCATGAACAGTATGAAAAGGCAAGATGATAGGATACCAAAAGAGGAACTCCCCAGGTCATTAGGTGCCCAATATGCTACTGGAGATCA
>SJYW01048124.1:250121-286610 GCA_006410735.1 Raphicerus campestris | reverse complement strand
AGGCCAGACCCCTTCCCTGAAGACCCGGGTCTGAGTCAGTGCTGTCCGCAAAGAGCTTTGGTTTGAAGACATTAAGAGCGCTGGGCCACCCACCTTCCTTGGCTGAGGACTCTGAGTGGCCTGGAGTTCAGGACCCAGAAAGCCACCGTCTGGAACCGCACCAAGTGTGCATGGATGGCTGGTGGGCAGACAAGGACCCATGCGGTCAAACAGAAACTGGATACCGCCAGTGTGGAAGACGAGTGCGTGCGTGCACTGTGTGCATGTGCATGCATGTATGTGCATGCATGTGTGTGTGTTTCCTCGGTGGTGCCATTGTCTCTGTTTGCAAGGGTGGGCCTGACTTCTAGAAGAAAGCCTGCTTGGCTCTAGGCTGCCCTCCGCAGTGAGACAGACAGCTACCTGCTGGCTGCCTGGGAGTTTAAATAGCAAATATTACAGATTACATAGTAATTAAAATAATGAAAGGACTCATCAGAGCTGAAAGACATTTTTTTTTGTTTTTTTTGTCTTTTTAAACTGAAGACTGAGTAAGGGTTAACGTCTGAACCGGAGACACACATCGGGACGGATCCGCTCCTAATTGCAGGGCAGGCCAGCTGGAGCCTGGGCCACATCACAGGCTTCGGGGCTCCTTTCAAGGGGGAGCTGCTCCCAGGGTTCCCCTCTGACTCCACCACACAGGGTCACAGAGGGCTCCCTTTGGGATAAAAGACCCCTTGATTTATTTCTCCGCTTATGGCAGCGACGGACAGACTGTGCTTTCTTCAAACAGGTCTTTTTATTCCACTGTCTTTGAGAAAAGCTAATAAAGAATCAATTACAAGAGATACACACAAATAGAAACTGGTATTTATCTAGGCGGGATGTCTGCTGAAAAGTAAAAGAGACCATTAAACCACAGGCACACACAGTGAGGTATGTCGACATAAGATCTCCTGCCACAGACGTGAGCACGTCCGGCTCTCAAAGGAAAGGCTCGTCCCTTCCCGACACAAGGGAAAAGGGCGCGGGGCGAGGCTGCGGGTGGGGAGCAGTCATCTCACAGCCCGGAGAGCCCTGGACCCACTCCTAACTTAGGATTTCCAGGAAATCACTGGGGAGGCCATTTTCCCCCCTAAGAATTTGGCATCACATGAGCTCGAAAGTAGAACAGGGCTAATAATAACTTCATCATCACTGTAGCCCTGATTCAGAACTTTATTATTTTTTTAACGGCTCTGTTCTAGGATACCATCTTGTGGGTCTGTTTGTGGGTGTTAATTGTGGCATAAACGTTACAGATCATGGCACAGACACCACTGCTTTTCCTGGAGAGTGCCAGACGCTGCGGATGAAGGTGACGGAGTGGCCAGCCGGGGAGAGTGACCGAGATCACCATGACCCATTCTCTGCCACCGACGCTCGAAAGCGGGAGGAGAAAGGGGCGGCAGAGGACGAGATGGTTGGGTGGCATCACCAGGGGCGGCAGAGGACGAGATGGTTGGGTGGCATCCCCGCCACAGTGGACGTGAACCTGAGCCAAGTCTGGGAGAGTGAAGGGCAGAGGAGACGGGCACGCTGCAGTCCCTGGGGTTGCAGAAAGTCAGATGCTACTCAGTGTTTAACGACCAGGTGCAGACAGACCCCGACCGGGATGGCTTCTTCACGACTATTCATCACACTGTACGTTTATGCTGGCACTTATCTGCACGCGTGCTGCATTTAGCGATAAAAAGGTGAAGCATTCATGTGCTGCCCAGCTAGAGGGGTCTGTGCAGAAATCACAGCACCTGCCTGGAACTCCTGGGGCCACCTCTGGAGGAACTGTCGAGTGCCCACGCTGAGCACAGCACGGAAATGGGGAGGTTCCTCCCACCTCTGGAAAAGGGAGCATCTTCCCAACAGAAAGCCCGTCGGTAGTGGGAGCAGATGGGGCCTCCTGGGAAGGAGAGGAGGCTTAGGACTCAAGACAGAGCTGGGTTTGCATCTGAGTTCTGCCACTTCGTGGCCACATGCCCTGGTGAAGCTGCTTAAGCCCCCAAACCCTGTGCGTCTCACCTGTTGACGGAGACCTAAGGGCGGCTCTCGAAGAGCACGGTTGCCATGGTGCCTCTGCCACACGGGTCCAGCCTGCCAGCACAGGGCTGGCCGTGGGACCTCAGTCCCCAGGGCAAAGGGACTCAGCGCGCACAGCAGGCGCGGGGCCGGGCTGTCTCGGCCAGAGCAGGGTGGGCTGGAGGGCTGGCCTCGGCCAGTCTGGTTCCTCTGCCTCCTGCTCAGCCCTGCTCTTCCCTCAGCCCCAGACTTCGGTCCCCAGGCCAGGAAAGCACCGTCTGGGGCGTCCCTCAGGAGTGTCCCTTCCGCGGCCTCCCACCCTCCTCTGCGGGTCGTGGGCCCCAGGTGGGTCGCTGCCCACATGAAGCCAGCCGCTCCCTGTCCCTGTTGGTGCAGGGAGCTGACTGGTCAGAGGAAGAGATGACACGGCAGTCAGCAGCTGAGAGCGGCTGGCTGGGCTCAGTGCCCAGATGTAAGTGTGGCAGGATGGCGAGGAGAGATGCGCGTGTACATGAGACGCTCCCGCCAGGGATCAGCCCTCGAGGAACGGAGTCCACTATTGCTGGCAGTGGCCTACATGACAGATAGTTATTAAATGCTTTCTGATAAACACATTGGTTTCTCACTTCCTCAAAGGAGAGGGAGACAGCGGCTTCAGGCTCAGCACGATTTCAGAGGCCGCTTTCCCGGCCTCCGCTCACCCCCTCTCCCAGCTCCTCCAGACTGCGGCATCTACCAGCAATGACCCCGACCCAGCCTCCGGAACTTGGAGGCAACCTCAGTGCAGCACGGGTGAGCTTTTGGCCACGGCATCAGAAACACGGTTTTGTTCTGAGCAAGGTTTGTCACTGATCAAATGCTCCCATGAAACTTTGACGGGGTCATTGGAGAGCATGGTTTTCACCTTCTAATATTCAAGCTGTTTGTACAGTGGCGAAGAGACAACAGAACCAGGGCCACTGATTAAGTGGCCTGGTAAATCAATACCAGCGCCATCGCCTTTCAGCCGCCGTAGGAAAGCTGGTGCGTGAGCTTGGGCCCATCTGCTGCCCCCCGAGCCTGTGGTCAGCGTCCCCCACGGGGGCCATCGCTGGGGGCTTCGGCATTGGGGTTGGGATGGACGGAAGGAGGCCTCCAGTTTCCTACGTGGAGGAGCAGTTTACAGGGTGACTGTCACTAATGAGATGGTCCCATCAAGACAGCTTCAGAGATGAGTGACAGGGAGGCTCAAGGGTACACAAGTGGCTACTGGGTAAGATACTGGATCGCCGAGGAACTGCCCTCGGGTTCTCCGGAGGCTGCATTACAGCTGGGAGCGTCTGCAGAGCTCAGACGATCAGACCCGGCCGAGAGGGTGGCGAACTCAGGATTCTGTTCGTCTCTTGAGTCACATAGCATGTTCCCACCCCGTAATCTAACACACACCCCCAGCCCGAGCACACACAGACACACGTGCACCTGCAGGCACGTCATGGGACATCAGGCACAAGCGTGACTTCTCTTTGTAGCTCTGGGACCCACCTCTCCGCAGGATCTGAGCTTCTCTCCGCATCTCCTTCACAGACCATGACGCTTCTGTTTCAAGAAACCTTTACAGGAAAGCACGTTTACCTGTTTACAATACTATTCCCAGATCCTTTTTCCTGGTCTTCAGTACCCTCAAACACATCTTCTTCTTTGCAGACACTTAAAAAGTGAGAGGCAAGCAGGGACGAGGCAGTGGTGAAGGTTACCGAGGGTAAGAACAGGCACTCAACCAGCCGAACAAGGCTGGGCACAAAGCAAGCAACCAGAGGAGAACCCTGCCAGACAAAAACAAGAGGAAACTTTGTACCGACAACAAAAAAAATTCTCCAACTCTTCCAAAGGCTTCCACCAGCAAAGTGCACTGAACTTCACGCTTAGATGGTCAGGCATATAATGAGAACAAGTGAAATGTACTAAATAAAAATCAACATGCTAGTTTTTGAGAACTGTCATCTCTTTTCCCCACTCGGCCCTTAGAATAAGTGACTTGGTTCTTCATTAGAAGCTATGTTTAGAATCAAAGGGATGAGAGATCTGGGGAGGCGTCAATGCAGGAAGAAGGGGCAAAGTCAGAGATGGGTGATGATTAAAAGCCACACTGCATGGGGGTGAACAGCTGTGCCACCAGGGTCCGCGGAAAAGGAGCCCAGTAGCTCCGTGAGCATCTTGCTAACAGATCCTAGGAGGAGATTCAGGGTTCAGCAGACCTGGAGTTCCAGGCACACTTTGGGGAAAAGCTCACTGTGATGGACCCCTTCATCTTAGAGCTGGAAGAGGCGGGGTTGTCTTTCCCAAGGCCACATGGACACAGAAACTTCAGAGCAACAAGACAGCAGCTAAGACTGAGGTTAGAAATGGACACAGAGGAGACACCCAGGGACCTGGGGACCCGCACGTGCCTGCGTCCAGAGAGAGGCCAGTCCTCACGGCCGCTACCTGGGAGGCAAAGCGCAAGGGAGGGAGGGAGTGGGCGCCCTGGGGACGCCGCTGGGCGGTGTCCAACCCTCAAGGCTTCACCTGTACGATGAGGTTGAGTACTCTGGATAGCTATTGAGAGGATAAACACAGTTGGAAGTGGCTGAGCCAGAAGTTAGGATACTTGGGTGTTTAGCTTTCTGCTTTGTGCACAGATCTCAAGGGCCTCATGCTGAGTGAGAAGAGCCAATCATGAAAGGCCATATACTGAGTGATTCCATTCCTATAATATTCTTAAAATGACAAAATTATAGAGATGAAAAATGGCAGTAATAGAGATGAGTGGTGGCGAGGGGCAGGGTGGTGGGGTGGGGAGAGGGTGTGACTATAAAGAGGACGCAGGGGGGCAGGTTTTCACGACGGCATTGTTCGGCAGGAGCCTGGGCAGTGCTCACACCGGTCTGCACATACACACCACACGTGTGCACACGCACACCCGTACCCTCTGCTCAGCTCCTCAGGGAGCCATTGTACAGTTATCTTCCAACAGAATTAAGGCATGTGCAGCACGCTGGACCTAGAGGTTATGATACTAAGCGCGGTAAGTCAGGCAAAGATAGATACCGTATGATATTGCTTACAGATAGAATCTCAACTATGACATAAATGAGCTTATCTGTGACACCGAGACAGCTCCACAGACACGAGGAGAGACTTGTGGCTGCCAGTGGGGAGGGGTGGGGACGGACAGATGCAAATTAGAGACAGGCTGAGAAGCCACAAGGTCCTGCTGTGGAACACAGGGACCTGAATTCCCTGTCCTACGACGGACCATAGTGGAAAACTGTGAACAAGTGTATATACATATGTGTGTGTACAACTGAGTCACTTTGTTATACAGCAGAAACACTGCAAGTGAACCATGTTTCAATAAAAAGTAAATTACAGTGATCTTTCCAACAACCGCAGAGCCCTAGTTTCCTCAACGTGGGAGGTTCCTGAGCTGGAAGTGAGCGCTCTCGCCTGCGTCTTATCGCTCTCTCTCTCTCTCTTTTTTGGAGAGGCCATCTTTCGCTGCATCTAAGTCTGCATTTNAAATTACAGTGATCTTTCCAACAACTGCAGAGCCCTAGTTTCCTCAACGTGGGAGGTTCCTGAGCTGGAAGTGAGCGCTCTCGCCTGCGCTTATCGCTCTCTCTCTCTCTCTTTTTTGGAGAGGCCATCTTTCGCTGCATCTAAGTCTGCATTTAAATCCAGAGTGCTTAAAACCACACTAAGCTGCTGCAGAGACAGGACCAGAAGGCACACAGCCCACCCTACTTCCCAGGGTGCTCGACTCCGATGGCTCAAGGTTGCCTGGGCTGTAGGTGGTCACCCTGAGCAGGGCAGAAGAGTGGAGGTACGTGTCCGCGTCACACACACACACTGTCCCCGCAGACCTCGGGGCTGACGCCCTGAGACTTTGCACCAAGGGCCAGCTCACCCGCGGCTGTGGCTGATGGCTGCTCCATCAGCGCCCATGCCGCACTGGCTGTTCAATGTGAGAGCACGACCCCTAGGTCTCACGGGACTGTGTTATATATTCTAGAGGATGAGAACAGAAGACAAAAAGCAAAACAAGTGCACAGCACCCTGATGGGAGCTTTATACTTTCAGGAGTCTTCAAACTTGAAATTTTTTTTTTTCTCTAAATGCAGGGACCTGTGATGAGTATTTTGAATTTGAGTGTTAGAAAGGAATCTGTGACTAGCTTCGTGACTTGTAAGTAACTCTTCTTGCTGTTACCATATGGTGTTTCCTTTAATAAAAACATTTTGCAGAAATAATGACAAAAAAATCACTTTAAGCTTTTAAAAAAGTTAGATGTTTCTGGCAATAAAAACATTCCTTGTGATTATGTAGATAACTTTGTGTCTGATAAACAGGAAAGATTCTGTTCTCCTCGTCACTTCACTTCTAAGTAAAAATGATGTGTTGCTCTGTGTCATTCATTCTGAGACAGTTTCTGAACATCTTCTTATTCATCGAGCTCTCTTTAGATTTCAGGAATGTACATTCGAGGATCCTGTTCTGTTCACGTAGGATCCCATTTCCTTTGACTCTTCACAACAGAACGTACTCTGTATCTGCAGAGCTCACAGCCACAACTGTGTGTCAGTTCTGATGAGTTCAGCATCATGCTGCACGGAAAGCTGACCTGGCTTCAAGGCGTTCAGCACTTCCAGAGGCCCCAGGCAAGGGGACAAACCTAGACAGTGGATTATACAGCACAGATATCCCTTTGCCAACAAACGTCTATATATGGTCAAAGCTAGAGCTGGACTGTGAAGAAGGCTGAGCACCAAAGAATTGATGCTTTTAAGTGTGGTGTTGGAGAAGACTCTTGAGAGTCCCTTGGACTGCAAGGAGATCCAACCTGTCCATTCTGAAGGAGATCAGCCCTGGGATTTCTTTGGAAGGACTGATGCTGAAGCTGAAACTCCACTACTTTGGCCACCTCATGCGAAGAGTTGACTCATTGGAGAAGACTCTGATGCTGGGAAGGATTGGGAGCAGGAGGAGAAGGGGACGACAGAGGATGAGATGGCTGGATGGCATCACTGACTCGATGGATGTGAGTCTGAGTGAACTCCGGGAGCTGGTGATGGACAGGGAGGCCTGGCGTGCTGCGATTCACGATTCACGGGGTCGCAAAAAGTTGGACACGACTGAGCGACTGAACTGAACTGAACTGAACTGATGGTCTTTCCAGTAGTCATCTGCGGGTGTGAGAGCTGGACCATAGAGAAGGCTGAGTGCCAAAGGATTGATGCTTTTGAACTGTGGTGCTAGAGAAGACTCTTGAGAGTCCCTTGGACTATAAGGAAATCAAACTAGCCCATCCTAAAGGAAGTCAATCCTGAATATTCATTGGAAGGACTGATGCTGAAGCTCCGATACCCTGGCCACCTGACGTGAAGAGCCGACACTGGAAAAGACCCTGATCCTGGGAAAGACTGACGGCAGGAGGAGAAGGGGCGACAGAGGACGAGATGGCTGGACGGCATCACGGACTCGACGGACATGAGTTTGAGCAAGCTCCGGGAGACGGTGAAGGACGGGGAAGCCTGGTGTGCTGCCGCCCATGGGGTCACAAAGAGTCAGACACGCCTGAGAGACTGAACAGCAACAAAGGCAGAGAAAGTCAAGGAGGCCGAGGGGTCGGGAACCCTTTTCCTTCTGCCCCACCAGCCTTAACAAGTCATAGTCACAAGGCGGCTGCTCCAGCCCCAGGCCTCACTGCAGGCAGAGGGTAGTAAAAGGCCACAGGGGCATACTGGGCAAAAAGCATGGAAACCACATCCAGAAACTTCCGCCTGCTGTTATTAGCAGAGCTGGGTTGCATGGTCCCTGCTCAGCCATGAATGAGAGAGCTGTGGATGGGGGTCTGGACAGCCAGCCAGTGCCACCCGCCACTCGCGCTGCTGCAGAAAGGGGAGGGGCTGTCTTCCTTCCAGTAGGAGCTTATTTCTGGAGTGTGTTCTATTTCTTGCTTCCCCCATGGCCTTCTAGAATCCCTGGGAGAATGCTTCTCAGTGCCTACATAAGAGGTTTTGGTTGCTCAAGTTTCCTTATAAGAAGCTAGTGAATATGTGATCTTCCTTCACAAGAGCTTGATTGCATTGCTAATGAGTGGTAGCGAGGAGGTTTGATTTCATTTCCTTACATTAATTCACAGGGCAAAGTGAAAGTAGAGTGGGTTTAAATCAATGTCTTCCCCCCGAGTCATCAGGCTTAGTGTGGACGGAGGGAAGAAACAGCCCCTGTACTAATGGGAATCACATAGACAGGAACGAGAAGAGTGAGGCGGAGTACACATTACTTACTGTATTTATACCTCACAGAAATCCAGCAGTGGATTGCTTTGCTGTGCATTTCACCATCAATCTTTTTTTTTTTTTTTTTTGCCTCCTCTTACACTTTAATAAGGGATCTGACATAAATCCTAGGTCTTCCTAAGAATGCCTGGTGCCTGCTTTGACAAGGTTCATATACAAGAAACATAAACAAATTTTCCCGTTCCATGGGCTTCATTATTAATTTTACTCATTACAGTCCATGAAAAATCAAATGGCTGAGCATGAGGTGGGCTTATAAGCTCTCCTTATACCAGAAAATCTGTAAAAAGGAAGAGAAATGGTTAGGTATGCCTATGTGCGCTACCCGCTTTATTGAAACTTGAACCTGAGTTGTCGCCTCCTGACAAATCCGTATACTGTGTGGCTGTAGCTGCAAACCTACCCTACCTGGTACCTGACAGTTCCCTGACCAATCTCAAGTGATACCTGGGCAGCAACAGACTCACACACAGATCTCCATCTTTCTGCACTAACCATCGCTCTCAGACAGCACTCCCCTCTGGACTGAATGATGGAGATTCCAGCAGCTTTGACGGCTTGAAATGAATAAGAGCTGAATTCATGCTGCTTTATAATTAAGGATCTGTATTCATCTCTGTCACAAATATCCTAGGGTTTGTTTGCTCTCGTTATTTAGTTGCTAAGTCATGTCTGACTCTTTGTGACCCCATGGACTTGCAGCCTGCCAGGCTCCTCTGTCCATGGGATTTCCCAGGTAAGAATACTGGAGTGTGTTACCATTTTATACAGTAAAAAAATGAACCTTGAGGCAAAATGACAATATGTTTCTAGCTTTTGTTTCAATGCAATTATTATCAGTTAGGCTTTCTGCATTTCAATATAATCCATCAACTATAAAATCCACAGGTCCAGCTGATGAGTCTTGGAATAAATGTGGACTGAATGTTCTACAAGGATGCTTGGCCCACGGGGTTGGTATTTGTAGAAAGAAAAGTCAGTAGCTGGAAAAACCCCTTGTTTTTGGAACAACACTCCATCCCCACTTTTTAGGCCCTGGTTGTATAAAGGTTAAAGAAAACGTGCCATGAATCGCCCTGCTATAATCTGAAATGGGTCAGGACTCACTTCACTTAAGACTGGAAACTGGAACCCACATGACCGACACAGCTTCAATTTCCTCTGCTGAAAACCAAATCCCATTTTCACTGGTGGGTATTCCATTCATCTCTGCTTTTTTGGTTTTTTAATTACATCGCAGAAAGTGCTACTGTAATTTCCTCCCTCAGTAACGACAGCATTATTCATCAAGAAGCTTTTAATTCTATACAGCAATTGCTGCTCTTCAAAAATCTGATTTCAATCTCTGCAGAGGCAGAAGGGTATGATTTTTTGACCTGAGGGTTAATTATCTGCAAATAAGTTAAAAATCACACAAAACCTCATCCTGGGAAAAGGGAATCCAGGCACGACCTTTCAGGCTCCCTGTCTCGCTGTTAGAGGGTGTGGTGCACAGCTGGCTGGGCATCCATGCCTGGAGGGTCCCTTGTCTGTCCTGCCAACCTCCGCCCTGCCAGTGAGGGTGGCAGGGCCTCCATCTGGGCTTATCTTCAGAGCCCAGGATTGGCACGCAGGAGGAACTTGATAAACGTTTGCAGAAGTGACCTGAATTTAAGGGACAGTGAATGGAGGTATAGGCTTTGAAATATTCATTTTTAAAATAAAAAAGTGTCTAAAAAAGCCCTATTTCTGGACAAAGATAAGGAGAGAAACAGAGAGGAGACTCATTGGGGGCTGTCCAGGGACTGGTGATGGGGCTGAGGGGCCTGGTCGTCCCTCAGGAGGGAAGGGGGATCCATGGGACCCCATCTCTCCCCTCCCCACCAGGCCTCCAGGAACGCCCGCTCCTCCCCCCAGCCTCTCAAGCTCTCTCCGGGGGGTGGGCGCGATACTCACTTATTCATTTATTTTAGTTTGGAAGCTTTTCTGATTCAAGTACACCTGATGCTGGAACTAGGTGAGGAGTGGGCTGGAGGGAGACAAGCCGGTGATAGCTGACACTGGAGGGCCGGGTCCTTCTCGCAAGGCCCAGCTGATCTCCGGGTGGTCCCTGCCCTCCGAAGTATCCGGTGCTGACCGGTGACCTGTGCTGTTTACGTGGCTTCGGGTCCAGCACATGAGACTGGAAGGATGCTCGTGGAGAAGCCACACAGAGCGGACAGAGGGCACAGTGTGGGTGAGGTTGGAACCCCAGGCAAACGCACTCCACGGGCAGACTCTGCCAGCTCGTCTCCGGAGGACAGGAGCGGGGGCGCAGGACCCCGGGGTGGAGGGCAGGAGCGGGGGTGCTGAGGGTATGCAGGGCTGGCCCCGCTGCCACCCAGAGGACACAGAATCCGGGCGACGATCAGTCACGCTGGGGCCTGGAGAAGGGCCTGGTCCCCACCACGCTAGTGAAGGCTGAGGCCCGAGAGGGACCCGGGAAGCCCATTCTCGTGATTTTCAGTTATTAATGAGAAAGGACGTCTGAGAAGACGGACACCAAACAGTGCGCCGCGGATCGAAAGCGCCCTGGCCTCGGATGGATTTCACTGCAAAGGGGCTGCGAGCTCCAGGTACACGGCACTTCCGGTTCTGCCCCCCACCGCACCCCGCACAACGTGACCAACAGGGAGAGCAGACCAAGGGCAGGGGGCGGGGACTGCACAGGGGAGGAGGGAGGCGTAGGAGGGAGGAGGGGAGCACAGAGAGGGAGCCCCTGCCTCTGAGCGGTGCTCCGTCCCACGAGGGCAGCTGGCATTCTGGATTTGCTTAAATGCCCCAGGCGTGTCAGCGGACGGTCCGGCATGGTCAGCCCGCGGGGGCAGGTGAAGGCGGTGTTCTCCGGCCACCCTGCAGGGACCCAGATCCCCTGAGCAGCTGCATGATGTGGGGCAACTGAGTCAGCCTCGCTGGGCTTGCGTTTCCCCCTCTACCTCCCGGGGCTGCAAGATCTGAGTGAAGCTCGGAGGCCATAAACACGTGATGAAAGGGCTAACTCCACGGTGAGGGGGGTCAGTCACCGGGAACGTGGGGACCGTTTGCTGAGACTGGAGAAGCCAGGCTGGGCTCCTGACCGCCGAGGCCGCCCACCCTGGTCTGATGTGCCCTTGGCAGACAGTCATCTCTGCCCCATCCCTGCCTGCCAGGCCTGCCTGAGAAGGCACAGTCCACCCACCTTCAGCCCGGACACTCGCTCCTGTCTCTCAGCCTCTGGGATGCTGCGCTCTGGGAATCTCACCGTGTCTTTGACCTGCCACCTCCTGGGCCCCTCGCCTCCCCGTCCCCCAAGCCCTCACAAGCGAGTGAAAAAGCAACACGCAGATCCAAGAGCCAAGAATGACGCTCCTGTTCGAAAGGGGAGAGGCTGCCCTGGCACGGATGGGGGGGTCGAGGGGGGGCAGTGGTTCCTACTGCAGATGCTGTGGGCTGTCACAGCCTGGCGGGAGGCAGTGTGCAATGCCCGGGGCACCTAGTGGGCGGACACCCTCCAGAGTAAAGGATGATCTGGTCCAAATGTCAGCACCCCTAAGGCTGAGAAGACTGGCTTTAGGCCGACCAGTCAGTCCCTTGGGAAACGGGCAGGTGTTTTGAGAGGAAGAGAAGGAATGCAGTGAGTCATTTCATCCTTGGACACTTGTGCTTCAAAAAAAGCAGATGAAACAGGGAAGGAAGCCTGGTGCTTAGAAGAGCGAGGGACCCAGGCCCCCACCCCCTGGAGGAAGAACAGGGCTCCGAACCCACAGGAACCCAAGCACTGCGGGAGACCCCAACACGCTCCAAGGAGAAAAAGAATGGGCACAGACGTCAGCTTTGGAAACGCCAAGCGTCGGATGCGTATTGCCTTTTCTGAACAACCGTCTCTGCTGAGACCGCGCCTCCGCCGCCTGCCCGCCCTGGGTCCTGAGACACCCTTGCTGGCCTCCTTGTCCACCCCTGCTCTCTGCCACATCCAGCCCAGCCCTGGGGCCAGGCTCTGGGAGCCCTCCAGCCTGGGCTGGAGCTTGGTGGGCTCCAGAGGGGCTCAGGTAGCCTGGTGCCCTGCCCTGCCCTGCCCTCGGGAGGGCCCAGGACAGCGGGGCTCTGGGGGCCCAGTGCTTACCCTCATGGGCCATTCACGAGAGGAAGCCGAGTCAGCACACGCCCCAGACCAAGTCCACCCCCGGCCGCACAGGCCCACCTGTGCCCGCAGCGAGAAGACGGATGCTGCCTGGGAGCCCAGGCCCGCTGTGTTTAAGTGCCCTTTGCAGCTGAGCTGTGAGACATAAGAGTCACTGCTGTCCACAATGCGAGTGGGCACTGTGGACCTGAGAGCCATTGTGCCCATTGCCAGCTCCCTGTGGGGCTCGGGCTGGGTGCTGGCACAAGCGTGCCGCCTGGTGCTACAGACCAGGGGCCCTTGAACCACCTTCGGAAGTCAGTGGGAGAGAGGTGGTGAGCCCAGGTGGACTCAGGGAGGTTCCACGTGGGACCACTTCAGCACAGCAGGCTCGGAACCCCTACGAAGCTGCGGCCCTGGATGGCGGCCAGGGGCAGCCGCAGGGAGTAGAAAATCCTACCAAAAAGCACAGCTCCCGGGGGGCAAGCACCTGGTATCTCCTGGGGAAACACAACCACAGGAAGCTCGGAACCAGGACTTGACACCAAGCCTCCGTAACCTTCCTGCGGCTGGGCCTCCCCTCCGGTCCAGGGTATGCTTTCCGACTGAAGCCACCTCTCTGCCAGCTGCGGCTGTCCATGGCGCACACTGTTTTTCCTGTCACTTTACTGCAGGCAGAGAATCATGTGAGCACAGTCTCAGCTTTGCCAACAGCAAAAATTCATTTTGAAGAAGGCATCCTTTCTAGATGAGCAAAATTATTCTTCCCTCCCCGGCATGAATAAACAGTCTTTGCAGCTTTAGCAAACCTTGCTTCAAAAATAGGCATGGAAGAAAAAAAAAAGCAAGCAATCCGATAAAGCCGCCACGCTCTAAAATCCACAGTTCCCCTCCAAACGCCACGGTGGGAAAGCGCCGGGTCCCTTTAAGCACATCAGCAGGCGGTACTAGAACATCTCCGCCTCTGAGACTATTGAAACAAACCCGAGTTCCTGGGCGGAACTGCAGGCCAGGCATGATTCCTCTGTTGACGTTCCTCACGAAGCCACCCTGTGGCTGGCAACTCCTCCTACCGTTCAGGACTAAGGAAGGAGGCAGGCGCTGCTGATGAAACATCCGTGACCAGTGTGCAAACGTCCGAGGGCCCCTTCAGCTCCTCACGGCCCATGAGCCCACCGCTCACCCATCTCCCACTTCCAGTTACTCAGCATCTGTTAAGCGCCCAGGGTGAGCTAAGCTCTGAGCGGGCTTTCGCTCACCGTGGGGGACCTCGGGCACTCCACGCACCTGATGCCTTTCTCTCTGCTTGGGCAGACTGACCTTGGCCTTAGGGCGGGAAGCTCACTGAGAATCACCCTCTCTGGGGGGCACCTCCCTGTACAACACGTCCCAGCGCTGGGGACGCAGGGCCACGAGCGTCACACAGAAGTAGGGACGAAGCGGGCGGCTGAGCGCTTCAGCCTGTTCAGAGCCACGTTCTGATCACATGGACAACTGGCCTGCCTTCACCCACGTAGCGCTGGGGACCATGGAAGAAGGATGAGGTGAGAGACGCGAGGAGGGGCCCCTCATTCCAGACGACGCCCCGCACTGCCTGCTCCAGACTTGGCTGCAGCCCACGTCACAGAGCCTGATTCCAGAAGGTCCCCGAGTGTACTTTCCTCGCCATTACCCAAAACCCCCCGGCAGCATCTCCGGCCCTTAGACAGACAGTCCCTGACCTGGTCTTCATTTCATTCTGGCTGCTCGGTACTGCGCCATTACCTCTGAAAAGTGATAACGAATACAAACGACACCACAGCCACGGTGAAACAGGTACAAGCAAAACACTCTAGGGACCAGGGGAGAGAGCGCCCCCGGCAGAGGAACAGGTCTAAGCCCTGGGGGCGTCCTGGGAAGCTGACCCCGGGACGCTGGCTCCGTCCAGAGAAACCCACGGTGGAGAACACAACCCCACTGCCCGCCACTGCAGCGGCAGCAGCCCCAGCGTTTACGAGCAACTTCCTGGGGGCCAAGGGCTGGAGTCATGCTTTGCCTACAACAGTCCACCAACCAAGGTAATATGAATCCCATTTCCAAGATGGCAAAAGTGAGGCTCAAGAAGGCTGAGAGTCTTACCCAAGGCCACGCGATCTGCATGGGACGGTGGGAGACAGAGCTGGAACGGGCACCATGTTTGTTTCACTGAGCCCATCACTGAGACAGTCTGAGGATGCGGCATGTTCATCCCGTGTCCAGTGACCCCGGAAGCCCACTCTGCTAGGGCCGGAGTCCCTGGGGAGTGCTGTCTGCTGCTGAGAGCTGGTGCGGGAGCTGCCAAGAGCAGGGCAGGCGCTGTGTTCTGGGGCTGAAGACAGGGCAGTGGGGACCTGGGCTTTCTTTTGACTGTCGAGGTCCCCGCCCCACGCTGTCTGTGGCCTCTCATCTCTCCGGAAATGACAGCTCCCTCATTCTGTTTTAAAACTTTTTAAGCTTTATTTTTAAACGGCAAAAACATTACAAGAAAACAATGGGCTCAGACTCTGCGTCTTAGTATGCGCGCAGTCCTGCCCCTCTCACTGCGCCCCTGCTCATTTGCGCCTCCAGTCTCACCAGGAAGGATGGTTCTGCGTGTGTAACCTTAGCTTTCGTTTCATTTAACACGACCATCTGAACATCTTCCTTTTTGCTGCTGTCCTCAGTGCTCATCTCGGTGGTGGGCTCCAGCCCTCAACGAGGGGTCCCTAGCACAGGGCCTGCTGGCTCGGGAGGGGACGCTTGAGACTCCTTCCCCAAGTCCAAGCGCACATATCCATTCTACACTTTGACTAAGGGGTTCCAGTGTGATTAACCCAAGTGGGGATTAAGAAAGATGTTAAAAAGAAACAAAACCTGAGTTTCTATTTGTGTTTCAACTGCAGGGGAGGAGGAGGAGGTGAGAACCTGGAATAGCCGCCACAGGAGGCGGAGGGAGTGGGGGCATGGTGGGGGCAGACCCAGCCCTTGAGAGGCTGGTGGGCCTACTGCCCTGCTGTGACAGTCACCTCATGGCTCACTCATCCACCTTTCTGATCAGTGTTCCTAAAATAATGACACGACCTACGATGAACACAGAACAGGATTATGGTGCTTTTTCACATGCCAGGTACTCTTCCAAGAGCTTCACCCCATCAACTCATCCAGTCTTCACAAGATCATAGTATTACTGTTCATGTTTGACACATGCGGAAACAGGCCTGGAGACAGCCAGGATTGAACGCGGGCAGTAGGAGGAGAGACCTTGCCTGGAGCCAATAAGTGCTTCAAAACTCAGACCTTTTTCTTCCCCAATCTCTTTTCTCATCTCTTGTTGATCATCAAGTTCAGTTCTGATCGTCAGCCTGGCATGTGCGGCCCCACACAGCCTCCTGGCAAGCTCTGTTCTGCCCACGTGTCCCCTTCAACCTGCCCAACTCTGGGTGTGAGACCCCGGGGTCACTGTTCCCGGCCTCCGGGAGCTGGCCTGGGATGCCCCCGCCCCCAGTTCCAGCTTTCACCTGCTTTTCTGTTTCAGGAGCTTCCTTCCCAGACACTCAGCCCCCGCAACCCCCGACTGTGAATATTTCAAGTCCATTGGAAACTTATTGTNGGTCTAAGCCCTGGGGGCGTCCTGGGAAGCTGACCCCGGGACGCTGGCTCCGTCCAGAGAAACCCACGGTGGAGAACACAACCCCACTGCCCGCCACTGCAGCGGCAGCAGCCCCAGCGTTTACGAGCAACTTCCTGGGTGCCAAGGGCTGGAGTCATGCTTTGCCTACAACAGTCCACCAACCAAGGTAATATGAATCCCATTTCCAAGATGGCAAAAGTGAGGCTCAAGAAGGCTGAGAGTCTTACCCAAGGCCACGCGATCTGCATGGGACGGTGGGAGACAGAGCTGGAACGGGCACCATGTTTGTTTCACTGAGCCCATCACTGAGACAGTCTGAGGATGCGGCATGTTCATCCCGTGTCCAGTGACCCCGGAAGCCCACTCTGCTAGGGCCGGAGTCCCTGGGGAGTGCTGTCTGCTGCTGAGAGCTGGTGCGGGAGCTGCCAAGAGCAGGGCAGGCGCTGTGTTCTGGGGCTGAAGACAGGGCAGTGGGGACCTGGGCTTTCTTTTGACTGTCGAGGTCCCCGCCCCACGCTGTCTGTGGCCTCTCATCTCTCCGGAAATGACAGCTCCCTCATTCTGTTTTAAAACTTTTTAAGCTTTATTTTTAAACGGCAAAAACATTACAAGAAAACAATGGGCTCAGACTCTGCGTCTTAGTATGCGCGCAGTCCTGCCCCTCTCACTGCGCCCCTGCTCATTTGCGCCTCCAGTCTCACCAGGAAGGATGGTTCTGCGTGTGTAACCTTAGCTTTCGTTTCATTTAACACGACCATCTGAACATCTTCCTTTTTGCTGCTGTCCTCAGTGCTCATCTCGGTGGTGGGCTCCAGCCCTCAACGAGGGGTCCCTAGCACAGGGCCTGCTGGCTCGGGAGGGGACGCTTGAGACTCCTTCCCCAAGTCCAAGTGCACATATCCATTCTACACTTTGACTAAGGGGTTCCAGTGTGATTAACCCAAGTGGGGATTAAGAAAGATGTTAAAAAGAAACAAAACCTGAGTTTCTATTTGTGTTTCAACTGCAGGGGAGGAGGAGGAGGTGAGAACCTGGAATAGCCGCCACAGGAGGCGGAGGGAGTGGGGGCATGGTGGGGGCAGACCCAGCCCTTGAGAGGCTGGTGGGCCTACTGCCCTGCTGTGACAGTCACCTCATGGCTCACTCATCCACCTTTCTGATCAGTGTTCCTAAAATAATGACACGACCTACGATGAACACAGAACAGGATTACGGTGCTTTTTCACATGCCAGGTACTCTTCCAAGAGCTTCACCCCATCAACTCATCCAGTCTTCACAAGATCATAGTATTACTGTTCATGTTTGACACATGCGGAAACAGGCCTGGAGACAGCCAGGATTGAACGCGGGCAGTAGGAGGAGAGACCTTGCCTGGAGCCAATAAGTGCTTCAAAACTCAGACCTTTTTCTTCCCCAATCTCTTTTCTCATCTCTTGTTGATCATCAAGTTCAGTTCTGATCATCAGCCTGGCATGTGCAGCCCTACACAGCCTCCTGGCAAGCTCTGTTCTGCCCACGTGTCCCCTTCAACCTGCCCAACTCCGGGTGTGAGACCCCGGGGTCACTGTTCCCGGCCTCCGGGAGCTGGCCTGGGATGCCCCCGCCCCCAGTTCCAGCTTTCACCTGCTTTTCTGTTTCAGGAGCTTCCTTCCCAGACACTCAGCCCCCGCAACCCCCAACTGTGAATATTTCAAGTCCATTGGAAACTTATTGTAAGACAAACAGAAAACCTCCCAGCCTCGGCCGTGGCCCACCCAGTAAGACAGGCCTCCCTTCAGTCAGCTAGGCCCCGCCTTGGCAGTGTCATGGAAACCACCCACAGAAGTCCCCTGACATTCCTTCATCTCGCCCGTTCCATACACAGCCCATCTCCCCGCCTGCCTCTTGTGCTCAAATCCGCCCTCACGCCCTTCCTACCCATGCTGCTGCAGGAGGAGCTTCCCGACGGGCAAGGTGATGGTCACCCCGGGACCTGCAGCCATGGGAGGTGGCGCCCCGGGTGGGGTGGTGCCGGGGCCACCCTGCTCTCTGGTGGCTCTCAGCCCTGCGCCAACCCCTTCCTTACAGGATGGTCTTAGTTCTGCAAGCTGCCTGGTCGGGCAAATTCAAAGCTCCTATGGGAGAACTGAGGTTGTGCAGTAGCAGAAGACCCCTGAGATTCANGCTCTCAGCCCTGCGCCAACCCCTTCCTTACGGGATGGTCTTAGTTCTGCAAGCTGCCTGGTCGGGCAGATTCAAAGCTCCTATGGGAGAACCGAGGTCGTGCAGTAGCAGAAGACCCCTGAGATTCAACAGGGCGCCCTGGCGCCGTCCCCCAGGCCTCCCACCCCGCCTGCTCTGCCAGCTCCCAGCTGTGCTGGGGCCTGGGCCCCTCACCACCGAGACCGCCTGCTGCTGCAGCTGCTGCTAAAATTTGTTTCAAGCCACATCTTGGCCCAAAGCCTGAAGCCTCTTTTCAGGAAGAAAGCATGCAGCTTCCGAATTTCATATATATATATATGTATATACATATATATTTTACTGCTTGTTCAAAGAACAATAAGATAAAAATATCACCTCAGGCAAAGAGAATTTAATTCAAACATTCTTAAGAATAGATTCAACAACCGTTTCTTCAAAAAACAAAACAAAACAAAAAAACCAAACCTGCTTCATTCTCGGCTTCCCCCAGCTGCACAAAGAACAAACAAAAGGGAAGAAACGGGGAGAATTTACAGGAAAGGGGATTTTCACGCGCCCTCTGCAGATGACCGGGAGCCTGGGAACGAGCACTTCCACCGCTGTTCTATTCCACCTTCGCAGCGAGTCTAAGAGAGGGATTCTGCCCGCGGCCTGCGTTGTGGATGAAGACCCCGATGAGGCCGGGAGGGTCGGTGGTGTGTGCCCGGCTGGCAGTGCACAGAGCGAGGGCTGGAACCCAGGCGGCCTCAGCCCAGGACCCNTGCACAAAGAACAAACAAAAGGGAAGAAATGGGGAGAATTTACAGGAAAGGGGATTTTCACGCGCCCTTTGCAGATGACCGGGAGCCTGGGAACGAGCACTTCCACCGCTGTTCTATTCCACCTCTGCAGCGAGTCTAAGAGAGGGATTCTGCCCACGGCCTGCGTTGTGGATGAAGACCCCGATGAGACCGGGAGGGTCGGTGGTGTGTGCCCGGCTGGCAGTGCACAGAGCGAGGGCTGGAACCCAGGCGGCCTCAGCCCAGGACCCGTGCTCTTAGCCAGATGCTGTGTTCATTTCTGCACATCTGTCGCCAAGAGATCAAAGCACTGCCTTTTGGTTTGTAAAGAAAGGAAAGAGGTGCCAGATGCGTTTCCTTTCCACATTCACCTTCCTTCTATATCAAACCCTGGGTGTGCACGCCCGGGTCAGCCGGGATCCACGGCTCCACGGATCCATGACACACTCTTACGAAGGGTCCAGCCATGGCTGCCTGCTTTCTCTTACTTACCTGCCCTTAACCTGGGAAGATTAAGATACTTAATTAAGACTAAGATACCAATCCTTTGGCCACCTGCTGTGAAGAACTGATTCACTGGAAAAGACGCTGCTGTTGGGAAAGATCGAAGGCAGGAGGAGAAGGGGATGACAGAGGATGAGATGGTTGGATGGCATCACCAATACGATGGACACGAGCTTGAGCAAGTTCTGGGAGCTGGTGATGAACAGGGAAGCCTGGCATGCTGCAGTCCATGGGGTCACAAAGAGTCAGAGACAACTGAGCAAATGAACTGAACTGAACCAAACTTGGGAAATCCCATAGACAGAGAGGCCTGGCAGGTTACAGTCCATGCGGTGGCAAAGAGTCGGATGTGAGTGAGCGACTGAACCACCACCGCCACCAATGAGATAAGACCGTAAACACCCAGGACCCCACCACTCAAGGTCAGAGCCAGTACCCTGACGAGCACCCACGTCTCCAGGTCCCCCTAAGCGGCCCTCCTGACCCCCGTGCTGAGGTCTCTTGTCCCGCGGCTTCCTTTTCAGGCAGCCGCATCACAAACTGTAATATTGCTAGAAGTGATTTTTCCCTTTATAGACAGGATCACGTTGTGTGTAATCTGTGGGACTTTTTCCACTCACATTCAGAGTTTTTACAGCTAGGGTTAGCGTTAGGACTTCAAATCCAGCTGTACTCACCCACTGGTGAAGACCCAACCTCTTGGGGGCGGTACTGGGGCCATCACCTTGCTTGTGGGCTCGGGGGGTGGGGGCTCTGAGTCCTCACTGACCTGAGAATACAGTCCTACTCCTCACTTTGGTTTCTAAGGCCCAATCCGGTGGGGCACCTTGACCGTCTTCCTCACCACTCCCTCCCCAGATGAACTCTTATGCTCACCACCCGGGTCCTCTGCCTCTTGAACATTCTGGCCTCGGAGGCTGAGCGGCCTGTCCCACTCTGCCTGCTGGAAGTATCAGCCAAAAGTTACCTTCTCTGAGAAGCCTCTCGTAACCGTCCAACCTAAACTAGCCCCTGCCACACACCCCTGCTTTTTGCTGGTGACAGCATGACCCGCATTTGAGGTTTATTATCTGTCTTCCTCCTCCACGAACAAAAGGCCTTGTGGAGGTCAGCTGTGTATCTGGTGCAGACTCTGGGGGTCCCTGAGACTCTTTCAGGAGTTCATAAGGTCAAAAAAATAAAAGCACTTTCACTGCGTAAGCCCCCCTGCGCGTGCCCTGCCGCGCTGGCGTGTGCTACTCACTCCTGGCCGCGCTGGGTCTTCACTGTGTAAGCCCCTCTGTGCGCCCTGCTGTGCTGGCGTGTGCTACTCACTCCTGGCTGCGCTGGGTCTTCGGCGCTGCGCGGGCTGCTCTCTAGCTGCGGTGTATGAGCTTCTCATTTCGGGGGCGTCTCTGGTTGTGAAGCACAGGTCTATAGGGTCCATGATAATCACGATGGTGTGATCACTCACCTANCTTCTCATTTCGGGGGCGTCTCTGGTTGTGAAGCACAGGTCTATAGGGTCCATGACAATCATGATGGTGTGATCACTCACCTAGAGCCAGACAGCCTGGAATGCGAAGTCAAGTGGGCCTTAGGAAGCATCACTACGAACAAAGCTAGTGGAATTGATGGAATTCCAGTTGAGCTATTTCAATTTTTCAAAGATGATACTGTGAAAGTGTTATACTCAATAGGCCAGCAAATTTGGAAAACTCAGCAGTGGCCACAGGACTGGAAAAGGTCAGTTTTCATTCTAATCCCAAANATGTATATACGTATCTCCACCTGTGCCCACAGACAAAATCCATCCCATACTCCCACATATCCAGATATCCAGAGAGCTCATGTTGGTACCCATGCCTCTCTGTGCACATCTGTCTACAAGGTAGCCTCTTCTGGAAATCTCATCTCCCATAAATCTGAGTTTATTGGCAACAGACATCGTCGGCGTTGCGGGGAAGCCCCTCTGCTTCCTCGAGAGCAACCGAGCTCCTGATCTCTGCCCTCACTTCCCAAGAGCTGGCGCAGGTCCAGCCGATGACAGGGCAGCTGGATTCTGCACGCATGCAAGAGTACAGGGTTCCTTCCTGTCCATGTTTCACTTTGAGAATAAACCACAGCAACTGCATTAGGCTCCCCCAGACCCTCGCACCTTTCGGTGGTCTGGCCCAAACCCATGCCCCCGGCAAGGCAGGAAGGAACCGTGTGGGGACCCAGTCCTGATGGCAGAAGGGGGTAGGCGGGGGCTGCAGGCAGTACAAGCTCTCAAGTCCACAAACTCGCCGATCCCTCAGACACCTGTGCGTGGGGCGTGGCTCTTGCTTCAAGGAAGCTGGCTGGGAACAGACACGCGTGGTTAGCATCAACGTGGGAAGCGTGCTGCTGCCTTCACTGGCTCTGTCTCCCCAGGTTCCTCCAGGGGTGTGTGTGTGCGGGCTAGGTCGCTCAGTTGTGTCCAGCTGAGACCCCATGGACTGTGGCCCGCCAGGCTCCTCTGTCCATGCGATTCTCCAGGCAAGAATAGTGAAGTGGGTTGCCATGCCCTTCTCCAGGGGATCTTCCCAATCCAAGAATCGAACCCACACCTTTTATGTCTCCTGCACTGACAGGCGGACTCTTTACGAGTGCCACCTGGGAAGCCCTCTCTAGGGCAGGGACCACAGCTATTCTATCTCTTGTCTCTCCTCAGCGCAACGCTCAGCTTGGGGCTCATGAGAGGTGCTCATGAAACTCCAGTCCTTTGGCCTCCTGATGCGAAGAGCTGACTCATTTGAAAAGACCCTGACGCTGGGAAAGACTGAAGGCAGGAGGAGAAGGGGACAACAGAGGATGAGATGGTTGGATGGTATCACTAACTCAATGGACATGAGTTTGAGCAAGGTCCAGGAGTTGGTGATGGACAGGGAGGCCTGGTGTGCTGCAGTCCATGTGGTCGCAGAATCAGACACGACTGAGCGAGTGAACTGGACTGAGAGGTGCTGGGCTCTTGGCTGGTGGCCTGGCTTGATATCAGGCTGCAGTGGTGGATGAAATCCGCATCCTGTACAGCTACGTTCTCCACAGGTCTTCAGTTATGCTAATTACACACTTTTCCCTAACAAATAGTGAGGAACTCTGTGGGTGAGACTTTTCAGGTGGCTCAGTGGTAAAGAATCCACCTGTCAATGCAGGAGACCTGGGTGTGATCCATGGGGCAAGAAGATCCCCTGGAGAAGGAGATGGCAACCCACTCCAGTACTCGTGCCTGGAAAATCCCATGGACAGAGGAGCCTGGTGGGCTGCAGTCCATGGGGTCACAAACCAGACATAACTGGACGACTAAACAACAATTCTGTGGGTGACAGGGGGAAGGGCCATCTCATCCCGTTACTGTCACTATGGAAAAGGGTTTCTACTCCAAAGGCAAAATATGGCCTTGCCAAACTCCAGGGAATAACAGAGAGGAACATGTTGTCCATGGCAACCAGGCTTAGCCTCCATCATGAATCACCGTGGCCTCATTCTGACAGGTCCAGTTACAGCCTAGCCCCGATCACACCAAGCAGTGACTCAGCTACGAGGAGATTTCAGATGCTATTTTTAAGGGGGAGGAAGGAAACACAGAAAGGCTTCATGATGCCTTCCTGAATTGTAACAGCCTAAACTAAATCTCCACTTTTGACACTTGGGATCATTAACCTGCCCCTGAAGTTATGTGACCTCTACAGTTTACTTTTTATATCGCAGCTTGTTCATTCAATCCATAAATGACTGCCATGGTGGAAATCTGGTCAAAACGGAAAAGGGGAGTTTTCCGAAGAGTTGGGGCCTAAGGGAAGCAACTTGTGGTGCAGAGGACAGAGCGCTAGCTGGACGGTCAGACGCTCGGCCTCTGGAAGCTGAGTCTGGGGGTCTGAAGGGCAGTGCCCAGGGTGGGCAGCGGGGCAACTGTGCTGGGGAGGGGGTTCCAATGTGAGCACTGGGGCATGGTGAGCGGGTCTGCCCTGCTGACTGTGCACCTGGATTTGGAAAGGAAGCTGTGCTGACCTTGGTGATCCTGTGTCCGACCCCACGGACCTCAGTGCTGTCTGCTCACTCCCTCTCCGGGCCCCGCTCCTCACGTTGGCTTTGCTGCTCCGTAACCATCTTGTAGCAGCCAGCATCCCCGCTATCAGCTGCCATCAGCTCAGGGACACCTTCCCAACTTCCAGCTGCGCCCACCCCTTGAGCTGTTAGAACAGCGCACGTGCGTCCCGGGTAGACACCGTGACATTTTTGTGAAAACGCAAGGCGGTGCTCTTCTCACAGAATTTTGTGCTGCTGGAGTCCCTGGTCACCTACAGCAATTCTTAACTTTCGTTCTGGACACAGTTCGATGGTCCCTGAGGCCCGCAGCCGACCCCGGAGCGGTTTCTGCCGAGAGGATCCCTCGCCTTCTCTGGGGAGGAGGCGGCGGGCAGCGGGGGGACCTCTCCCGGGGTCAACTCTGCTCCGGACAGCCTTCACCCGGGGACCATCCTGCAGTGGCCAAACCAATCTCTGAAGACACACATTGGGCGCGTTTCCAGAGCAAACCCTCTCCCAGGCTGCGAGGCCGGGGAGACACCACTCGGGGTGTGGAGAGGAAAGGAGGGCATGAAGCCCCGCTACCGGGACCGTCTGACTGTGACCCTGGACGTGGGCTTCTTCCTGCAGCTGGAGGGGGGGATGGTTCTGGACCCAAACCAGCACGGAGGGCACCCCCGGCCAGGCGGACGCCCCCTCGGGCCCCCAGCGAGCCCACGGCCTGACCATTTGCCTACCCAGCACCTGCGGCTCCGCAGGCGGGAAGACGGGGCTGTGGGGGCAGCTCCTCCACCTTCCCGGAAGCGCGGTCCCGGAAGGGCGGTCCCGGAAGCGGAAGCGCGGTCCCGGAGCCTCGACTGCCTTTCCGAGGAGCTCGTGGACGCGGACACTTCCACCTCCTCAGCTGCTGGCCGGCAGCGGGCCCCAAGCTAGTTAAAAGTAACCGTAATAGACATGAGGCAAGCGAATTATATTTAACTCTCACCGCCACCTCAGGGATTGTCTCCAGTCGGGAATAATTTTAGCTTCTGCTCCATAAGTCCCCAGCTGAGGCAGAAAGTAATTACCTCAGGATTCACCACGCGGCACTCACTGACATGAGGTATGTATTCCAGTGGGTGAACATTCAGATTTCTTACACAGTCAGGCACGGAGAATACGGTCCTGGGTGGGCACAACAAGGCCAGGAAAAATAAAGATGTTCCAGTCACATACAAATCCAGTGACATCACCTGACTTTTGGGCTTCGTTAAGAACTAATAACAGTCATGGAGGGTCCGGGTGAACTTCACACTGTCAGGACAGGGCCTGCAGTGCAACGTAAATCCTGAATGCCATATCGGCTTTCCCAGAGAAGACGCTACATGGCAACGCTTGAAAAGTGTGCGTTAAAAAAAATGTAATTGGGCTTTATTAAAAAGCAGAGACATCACTTTGTTGACGAAGGTCTATATAATCAAAGTTATGGGTTTTCCAGTAGTCATGTTTGGATGTGAGAGTTGGACCATAAAGAAGGCTGAGCACTGAAGAATTGATGCTTTCTAACTGTGGTGTTGGAGAAGACTCTTGAGAGTCCCTTGGACTGCAAGGCAATCAAATCAGTCAATTCTAAAGGAAACTAACCCTTGAATATTCATTGTAAGGACTGATGCTGAAGCTCCAATATTTCGGCCACTTGACGTGAAGCGCTGACTCACTGATAAAGACCCTGATGCTGAGAAAGATAGAAGGCAAGAGGAGATGGGGTGGCAGAGGATCAGATGGTTAGATAGCATCACCAACTCAATGAACATGAATTTAAGCAAACTCCAGGAGAGAGGGCAGCTGGGAGTGCTATAGTCCATGGGGTTGCCAAGAGTCAGACACGACTTAGCAACTAAACAGCGACAACAAACTGGGCTTCCGTGCCGGGCATGCTGATCAAACATCAAACTTATCTATCTATTGAAGCAGGTGCTTATTCACTCAGCAGCATTTGTGAGCAGACAGTGTGTGTTTCTGGAAGTACCTACGAGTAGTAACAACTTGTCTGAACCGCCGTTCCTCACAGGCACTCTGAAATCCTATACTTCATTTACTCTGAACACTCTCCCCATGTGCAACATGCTCATTTGGCCATTCGTGCCCCGTGTGTTCCTGATGCGTCAGCTGAGGGTCCAGCATGGCAGGGATGAAGAACCTAAGACGGCCTCTGCGCTCCGGAAGCGGGTGAGGAGACACAGCCCTGATGACTTCCTGCGTCTGGTCTCTGCCCTGATGAGCAAGGGGTGACCTTCCAGCACAACGGCAGCCGTTGGCCCTGGTCTACATCCTTTGAGGGGAGGCGCCAGAATGGGACCTGACAGGTGACTGCACCACCCACTGCTGAACCCCACAGGCCCTTGGCACGTATGTGTTCAGGGCATCACATCCCGTGGGTGGGGGCCCGCATCCGCTGCACACCACAGTTACCTTGGACACAGGTCTCTGCTGCTTCGTGGTTTTACATCTCGCCTAGCTCCATGGAGGATTTAGAGAGGCTTACAAAAGAAACTACACCATAAAATAATGCTGGAATATGAATAAAAATAAAGAATCTACGTGGGGGGTGGGTTGTGACCAACATGTTCCTCAAGCCAGACTCACTTCTGCCCACTCCTTCCCCACCTCCTTCACAGGAACTTCGAAGGCAGACAGGAGGGCGTGGGCTTGGGGTTGCTGGGTGCTCTGCCCAGCTGGGTGCCATCCTGGCGGCCCACCCTTTCCTGTGTAGACTAGGAGCATGATGAGCAGGAGTGACCCACAAGGCAGGATTTGAGTTGCAGTTGAAATACCATGAGAGCCAGAACAACATGATCTGCTAGGTGCTCTGGGCTGACTCCCATCCATCCATCCAACACCACTCTCTTAGGAGGAAGGGAATTAACATCTTTTTTTTTTCAGTGACTGTGCTAAGTACCTTATATTTTTTATTAAAACACAGTTCTCCTGAAAACACTATGTAGTAAGTATCACCATCCCCATTTTTACAAGTAAAAACACTGAGCCTCAGAGAAGTTAAACAATTTGCTTAAAGTACACAGCAACTGAGAGGTAAAGCTAGAATTCCAACTTGGATTTGTCTTCAAAGCTGTAGATATTTGCTTCAGCTATTGCTACATTAAAAAAAAAAAAAACCGGATTAAACATTTTGCCTGAATCAATCAGCAAAAACCAACTAAAAAAGTCAACCATTCATTTAAATAAGCTTTAGCGATTCTTTTCCCACTGGTTTCTTTGATCATCTGGTTGAAATACCTGATTGACCAGGTATTGCAACATCATGGAGAATCCTAACTGTGTGCTGGGCGTCTACCTAGCTTTCTTAAAGGTAGACCCAAGCTTGACTCTGTACAATATTATGGATGTTAGCAGCCACTGTCCAACAGTACAAGAGTGAAAATAAATATTTGCCTATGTGGCTGCATATACAATACATATAAGACAGAAAATTAAATTCATATATAAGTCATTAGCATTCATAAGTAAAATTCAGTGTAAGTGAAGCTGCTAATAAACTCCACCTCATTCATCAGGGCAAGGAGGAGGTCAAATTTAAAAACCGCTCGTCTTTTCAGGCTTACTGCTTATTCTGAGTGTACAGAGATTTCTGACAGCGTGGAGCTGAGCAGGCAGAATGATGGGCATTAAAGGCATGTTGCCATGAATGGGAAAGCGGAAGCTGGGAGGGGGCTATGAGAAAGCTTAGCACCCCCGGAAGCTTGCACAGCGCCAGTGTAATCGCCCATCGAGGTCAGAAGTGCTTCTCTGGCTCTAAGCATCAGTCACCAGCAGCCGAAGTATTTGAAGATGAGAAAGCATGAGCCTCCACCAACCCAGTCAAGTCCGGTTGCGGCCAGAAAGGTCGAGCAGAAGGCCAGCATCTCCCCCTCTGCTTCCCCTTCGAGAGAGACAGTTCTACAAGCTCATTTGGTGCCGAGATTTTCCATAAATCTATGGATTCAGCTGCTGGCTCCACAGTTGGTATTTGTAGTTTCCTTTTAAGGGGCTTTCTGTAATGTGACATGATACCTCTTTTTCTCTCTCCTGAATTTGGTCTTGTTGGCCACGATCTCAATCACTTCTTAATAATTTTCTTTCTTGGTCTGTATTTGTATCTCTAGTATCTAGCATTGCACACGCCTGGTACGTGGCAAATCTGAACTGCACACTAAATATTGATTAAAATTTCCTCTCTGTCTTTAGCTGGCAAGGGTACTGCAGAGCCTGGTAACATACAGTATAGAACTCCACACTGTTCTTGGGGTTCAGCCTGGTTGCTCTCCTGTGATGAAGGGTCTCACAAAGCGCATCTAGACACCACCTCTTCTAACTCAACACACATCCCCACAGTGACCACGACCAGCCGGTGCTAACTGAGCACATTGATGTGCCTTGCTCTGTATAACAAGCACAGATATTTGCAAACCATATATCTCTTTGGTCAATATCCAAACAATATAAAGAAGTCATGCAATTCAATACCAAAAGACCCAAATAACCCAATGGAAAAGTAGGCAAAGAATTGGAACAGATATTTCTCTAAAGAAGACGTATGAAAAGTCAAGAGACACATGAACGATGCTCAGCATCACTGGGCATTAGGTAAATGCAAATTAATATCCCCGTGAACTATCACCTCCCACCTATGAGAATGGCCATCACCAAAAAGGTAATGGAGAACAAACCCTGGCATGCGTGTGAGAACAGGGGCCCTCAGGCACCGTGGATGGGAGTATAAATCAGTATGGCCACTGTGGAGAACAGTATGGAGGATCCTCAAAAAAATTAACATTAGAACTACCATATGATCCAGCCATTCCGTTTCTGGGAATATATCCAAAGGCAATGAAAACACTAACTCAAAAAGGTATCTGCACCCCCATGGTCACTGAAGTGTTATTTATAACAGGCAGGACATGGGAACAACCCAGATGTCCATGATGAATGAATGGGTGAACAAGTAGTTGTCATATGTATGTATGTATGTGTATGTGTATATATATCAATATATAATCATACACTATGCTCAGTCAGTCATGTCTGACTCTGCAACCTCAGGGACTATAGCCCACTAGACTCCACCGTCCATGGAATTTTCCAGGCAAGAATACTAGACTGGGTTGCCATTTCCTATGCCAGGCAATCCTCCTCACCCAGGATTGAACCCATGTCTCCTGCAATGGCAGGCGGATTTTTAAATACTGAACTACCTGGGAAGCTCATAATGATACATTATTCAGTCATAAAAAAATGAGAAAATCCTACCATTTGCAACAACACGGATGGACTTTGGAAGCATTACATTAAGTGAAGTAAGTGAGACAGTGAAAGACAAATGCTCTATGATCTTACTCACAAACAAACTCATGGATAAAGAGGTAAGAATTGCAGTTATTACAGGTGAGGGATGTGGGAAGGGGCATTGGAGGAAGGTGGTCAAAAGGAGCAAACTTCCAGTTATAGGATAAATAAGTACCTGGGGTGTAATGGACAACGTGACTGCAGCTAACACGGCTTTATGATGCATAAGAAAGTCATCAAGAGATTAGATCCCAGGAGTTCTCATCACAAAAAGAACATTTGCTCCCGTTTCTCCTTTATTTTCTTTTTATTGAATCCATATGAGGAGATGGATGTTAACTGAACCTACTGGTCATCATTTCACAGAATGTGTAAATCAAACTCCATGCCTGTACATCTGAAACTTGGACAGCAATGGTAATTATTAAAAAAAAAAAAANAACGCTCAGCTTGGGGCTCATGAGAGGTGCTCATGAAACTCCAGTCCTTTGGCCTCCTGATGCGAAGAGCTGACTCATTTGAAAAGACCCTGATGCTGGGAAAGACTGAAGGCAGGAGGAGAAGGGGACAACAGAGGATGAGATGGTTGGATGGTATCACTAACTCAATGGACATGAGTTTGAGCAAGGTCCAGGAGTTGGTGATGGACAGGGAGGCCTGGTGTGCTGCAGTCCATGTCCTCGCAGAGTCAGACACGACTGAGCGAGTGAACTGGAATAAGAGGTGCTGGGCTCTTGGCTGGTGGCCTGGCTTGATATCAGGCTGCAGTGGTGGATGAAATACACATCCTGTACAGCTACGTTCTCCACAGGTCTTCAGTTATGCTAATTACACACTTTTCCCTAACAAATAGTGAGGAACTCTGTGGGTGGGACTTTTCAGGTGGCTCAGTGGTAAAGAATCCACCTGTCAATGCAGGAGACCTGGGTGTGATCCATGGGGCAAGAAGATCCCCTGGAGAAGGAGATGGCAACCCACTCCAGTACTCGTGCCTGGAAAATCCCATGGACGGAGGAGCCTGGTGGGCTGCAGTCCATGGGGTCACAAACCAGACATAACTGGACGACTAAACAACAATTCTGTGGGTGACAGGGGGAAGGGCCATCTCATCCCGTTACTGTCACTATGGAAAAGGGTTTCTACTCCAAAGGCAAAATATGGCCTTGCCAAACTCCAGGGAATAACAGAGAGGAACATGTTGTCCATGGCAACCAGGCTTAGCCTCCATCATGAATCACCGTGGCCTCATTCTGACAGGTCCAGTTACAGCCTAGCCCCGATCACACCAAGCAGTGACTCAGCTACGAGGAGATTTCAGATGCTATTTTTAAGGGGGAGGAAGGAAACACAGAAAGGCTTCATGATGCCTTCCTGAATTGTAACAGCCTAAACTAAATCTCCACTTTTGACACTTGGGATCATTAACCTGCCCCTGAAGTTATGTGACCTCTACAGTTTACTTTTTATATCGCAGCTTGTTCATTCAATCCATAAATGACTGCCATGGTGGAAATCTGGTCAAAACGGAAAAGGGGAGTTTTCCGAAGAGTTGGGGCCTAAGGGAAGCAACTTGTGGTGCAGAGGACAGAGCGCTAGCTGGACGGTCAGACGCTCGGCCTCTGGAAGCTGAGTCTGGGGGTCTGAAGGGCAGTGCCCAGGGTGGGCAGCGGGGCAACTGTGCTGGGGAGGGGGTTCCAATGTGAGCACTGGGGCATGGTGAGCGGGTCTGCCCTGCTGACTGTGCACCTGGATTTGGAAAGGAAGCTGTGCTGACCTTGGTGATCCTGTGTCCGACCCCACGGACCTCAGTGCTGTCTGCTCACTCCCTCTCCGGGCCCCGCTCCTCACGTTGGCTTTGCTGCTCCGTAACCATCTTGTAGCAGCCAGCATCCCCGCTATCAGCTGCCATCAGCTCAGGGACACCTTCCCAACTTCCAGCTGCGCCCACCCCTTGAGCTGTTAGAACAGCGCACGTGCGTCCCGGGTAGACACCGTGACATTTTTGTGAAAACGCAAGGCGGTGCTCTTCTCACAGAATTTTGTGCTGCTGGAGTCCCTGGTCACCTACAGCAATTCTTAACTTTCGTTCTGGACACAGTTCGATGGTCCCTGAGGCCCGCAGCCGACCCCGGAGCGGTTTCTGCCGAGAGGATCCCTCGCCTTCTCTGGGGAGGAGGCGGCGGGCAGCGGGGGGACCTCTCCCGGGGTCAACTCTGCTCCGGACAGCCTTCACCCGGGGACCATCCTGCAGTGGCCAAACCAATCTCTGAAGACACACATTGGGCGCGTTTCCAGAGCAAACCCTCTCCCAGGCTGCGAGGCCGGGGAGACACCACTCGGGGTGTGGAGAGGAAAGGAGGGCATGAAGCCCCGCTACCGGGACCGTCTGACTGTGACCCTGGACGTGGGCTTCTTCCTGCAGCTGGAGGGGGGGATGGTTCTGGACCCAAACCAGCACGGAGGGCACCCCCGGCCAGGCGGACGCCCCCTCGGGCCCCCAGCGAGCCCACGGCCTGACCATTTGCCTACCCAGCACCTGCGGCTCCGCAGGCGGGAAGACGGGGCTGTGGGGGCAGCTCCTCCACCTTCCCGGAAGCGCGGTCCCGGAAGGGCGGTCCCGGAAGCGGAAGCGCGGTCCCGGAGCCTCGACTGCCTTTCCGAGGAGCTCGTGGACGCGGACACTTCCACCTCCTCAGCTGCTGGCCGGCAGCGGGCCCCAAGCTAGTTAAAAGTAACCGTAATAGACATGAGGCAAGCGAATTATATTTAACTCTCACCGCCACCTCAGGGATTGTCTCCAGTCGGGAATAATTTTAGCTTCTGCTCCATAAGTCCCCAGCTGAGGCAGAAAGTAATTACCTCAGGATTCACCACGCGGCACTCACTGACATGAGGTATGTATTCCAGTGGGTGAACATTCAGATTTCTTACACAGTCAGGCACGGAGAATACGGTCCTGGGTGGGCACAACAAGGCCAGGAAAAATAAAGATGTTCCAGTCACATACAAATCCAGTGACATCACCTGACTTTTGGGCTTCGTTAAGAACTAATAACAGTCATGGAGGGTCCGGGTGAACTTCACACTGTCAGGACAGGGCCTGCAGTGCAACGTAAATCCTGAATGACATATCGGCTTTCCCAGAGAAGACGCTACATGGCAACGCTTGAAAAGTGTGCGTTAAAAAAAATGTAATTGGGCTTTATTAAAAAGCAGAGACATCACTTTGTTGACGAAGGTCTATATAATCAAAGTTATGGGTTTTCCAGTAGTCATGTTTGGATGTGAGAGTTGGACCATAAAGAAGGCTGAGCACTGAAGAATTGATGCTTTCTAACTGTGGTGTTGGAGAAGACTCTTGAGAGTCCCTTGGACTGCAAGGCAATCAAATCAGTCAATTCTAAAGGAAACTAACCCTTGAATATTCATTGTAAGGACTGATGCTGAAGCTCCAATATTTCGGCCACTTGACGTGAAGCGCTGACTCACTGATAAAGACCCTGATGCTGAGAAAGATAGAAGGCAAGAGGAGATGGGGTGGCAGAGGATCAGATGGTTAGATAGCATCACCAACTCAATGAACATGAATTTAAGCAAACTCCAGGAGAGAGGGCAGCTGGGAGTGCTATAGTCCATGGGGTTGCCAAGAGTCAGACACGACTTAGCAACTAAACAGCGACAACAAACTGGGCTTCCGTGCCGGGCATGCTGATCAAACATCAAACTTATCTATCTATTGAAGCAGGTGCTTATTCACTCAGCAGCATTTGTGAGCAGACAGTGTGTGTTTCTGGAAGTACCTACGAGTAGTAACAACTTGTCTGAACCGCCGTTCCTCACAGGCACTCTGAAATCCTATACTTCATTTACTCTGAACACTCTCCCCATGTGCAACATGCTCATTTGGCCATTCGTGCCCCGTGTGTTCCTGATGCGTCAGCTGAGGGTCCAGCATGGCAGGGATGAAGAACCTAAGACGGCCTCTGCGCTCCGGAAGCGGGTGAGGAGACACAGCCCTGATGACTTCCTGCGTCTGGTCTCTGCCCTGATGAGCAAGGGGTGACCTTCCAGCACAACGGCAGCCGTTGGCCCTGGTCTACATCCTTTGAGGGGAGGCGCCAGAATGGGACCTGACAGGTGACTGCACCACCCACTGCTGAACCCCACAGGCCCTTGGCACGTATGTGTTCAGGGCATCACATCCCGTGGGTGGGGGCCCGCATCCGCTGCACACCACAGTTACCTTGGACACAGGTCTCTGCTGCTTCGTGGTTTTACATCTCGCCTAGCTCCATGGAGGATTTAGAGAGGCTTACAAAAGAAACTACACCATAAAATAATGCTGGAATATGAATAAAAATAAAGAATCTACGTGGGGGGTGGGTTGTGACCAACATGTTCCTCAAGCCAGACTCACTTCTGCCCACTCCTTCCCCACCTCCTTCACAGGAACTTCGAAGGCAGACAGGAGGGCGTGGGCTTGGGGTTGCTGGGTGCTCTGCCCAGCTGGGTGCCATCCTGGCGGCCCACCCTTTCCTGTGTAGACTAGGAGCATGATGAGCAGGAGTGACCCACAAGGCAGGATTTGAGTTGCAGTTGAAATACCATGAGAGCCAGAACAACATGATCTGCTAGGTGCTCTGGGCTGACTCCCATCCATCCATCCAACACCACTCTCTTAGGAGGAAGGGAATTAACATCTTTTTTTTTTCAGTGACTGTGCTAAGTACCTTATATTTTTTATTAAAACACAGTTCTCCTGAAAACACTATGTAGTAAGTATCACCATCCCCATTTTTACAAGTAAAAACACTGAGCCTCAGAGAAGTTAAACAATTTGCTTAAAGTACACAGCAACTGAGAGGTAAAGCTAGAATTCCAACTTGGATTTGTCTTCAAAGCTGTAGATATTTGCTTCAGCTAGTGCTACATTTAAAAAAAAAAAAACCGGATTAAACATTTTGCCTGAATCAATCAGCAAAAACCAACTAAAAAAGTCAACCATTCATTTAAATAAGCTTTAGCGATTCTTTTCCCACTGGTTTCTTTGATCATCTGGTTGAAATACCTGATTGACCAGGTATTGCAACATCATGGAGAATCCTAACTGTGTGCTGGGCGTCTACCTAGCTTTCTTAAAGGTAGACCCAAGCTTGACTCTGTACAATATTATGGATGTTAGCAGCCACTGTCCAACAGTACAAGAGTGAAAATAAATATTTGCCTATGTGGCTGCATATACAATACATATAAGACAGAAAATTAAATTCATATATAAGTCATTAGCATTCATAAGTAAAATTCAGTGTAAGTGAAGCTGCTAATAAACTCCACCTCATTCATCAGGGCAAGGAGGAGGTCAAATTTAAAAACCGCTCGTCTTTTCAGGCTTACTGCTTATTCTGAGTGTACAGAGATTTCTGACAGCGTGGAGCTGAGCAGGCAGAATGATGGGCATTAAAGGCATGTTGCCATGAACGGGAAAGCAGAAGCTGGGAGGGGGCTATGAGAAAGCTTAGCACCCCCGGAAGCTTGCACAGCGCCAGTGTAATCGCCCATCGAGGTCAGAAGTGCTTCTCTGGCTCTAAGCATCAGTCACCAGCAGCCGAAGTATTTGAAGATGAGAAAGCATGAGCCTCCACCAACCCAGTCAAGTCCGGTTGCGGCCAGAAAGGTCGAGCAGAAGGCCAGCATCTCCCCCTCTGCTTCCCCTTCGAGAGAGACAGTTCTACAAGCTCATTTGGTGCCGAGATTTTCCATAAATCTATGGATTCAGCTGCTGGCTCCACAGTTGGTATTTGTAGTTTCCTTTTAAGGGGCTTTCTGTAATGTGACATGATACCTCTTTTTCTCTCTCCTGAATTTGGTCTTGTTGGCCACGATCTCAATCACTTCTTAATAATTTTCTTTCTTGGTCTGTATTTGTATCTCTAGTATCTAGCATTGCACACGCCTGGTACGTGGCAAATCTGAACTGCACACTAAATATTGATTAAAATTTCCTCTCTGTCTTTAGCTGGCAAGGGTACTGCAGAGCCTGGTAACATACAGTATAGAACTCCACACTGTTCTTGGGGTTCAGCCTGGTTGCTCTCCTGTGATGAAGGGTCTCACAAAGCGCATCTAGACACCACCTCTTCTAACTCAACACACATCCCCACAGTGACCACGACCAGCCGGTGCTAACTGAGCACATTGATGTGCCTTGCTCTGTATAACAAGCACAGATATTTGCAAACCATATATCTCTTTGGTCAATATCCAAACAATATAAAGAAGTCATGCAATTCAATACCAAAAGACCCAAATAACCCAATGGAAAAGTAGGCAAAGAATTGGAACAGATATTTCTCTAAAGAAGACGTATGAAAAGTCAAGAGACACATGAACGATGCTCAGCATCACTGGGCATTAGGTAAATGCAAATTAATATCCCCGTGAACTATCACCTCCCACCTATGAGAATGGCCATCACCAAAAAGGTAATGGAGAACAAACCCTGGCATGCGTGTGAGAACAGGGGCCCTCAGGCACCGTGGATGGGAGTATAAATCAGTATGGCCACTGTGGAGAACAGTATGGAGGATCCTCAAAAAAATTAACATTAGAACTACCATATGATCCAGCCATTCCGTTTCTGGGAATATATCCAAAGGCAATGAAAACACTAACTCAAAAAGGTATCTGCACCCCCATGGTCACTGAAGTGTTATTTATAACAGGCAGGACATGGGAACAACCCAGATGTCCATGATGAATGAATGGGTGAACAAGTAGTTGTCATATGTATGTATGTATGTGTATGTGTATATATATCAATATATAATCATACACTATGCTCAGTCAGTCATGTCTGACTCTGCAACCTCAGGGACTATAGCCCACTAGACTCCACCGTCCATGGAATTTTCCAGGCAAGAATACTAGACTGGGTTGCCATTTCCTATGCCAGGCAATCCTCCTCACCCAGGATTGAACCCATGTCTCCTGCAATGGCAGGCGGATTTTTAAATACTGAACTACCTGGGAAGCTCATAATGATACATTATTCAGTCATAAAAAAATGAGAAAATCCTACCATTTGCAACAACACGGATGGACTTTGGAAGCATTACATTAAGTGAAGTAAGTGAGACAGTGAAAGACAAATGCTCTATGATCTTACTCACAAACAAACTCATGGATAAAGAGGTAAGAATTGCAGTTATTACAGGTGAGGGATGTGGGAAGGGGCATTGGAGGAAGGTGGTCAAAAGGAGCAAACTTCCAGTTATAGGATAAATAAGTACCTGGGGTGTAATGGACAACGTGACTGTAGCTAACACGGCTTTATGATGCATAAGAAAGTCATCAAGAGATTAGATCCCAGGAGTTCTCATCACAAAAAGAACATTTGCTCCCGTTTCTCCTTTATTTTCTTTTTATTGAATCCATATGAGGAGATGGATGTTAACTGAACCTACTGGTCATCATTTCACAGAATGTGTAAATCAAACTCCATGCCTGTACATCTGAAACTTGGACAGCAATGGTAATTATTAAAAAAAAAAAAAACACCAACAAAGAGGCAC
>SJYW01048124.1:224329-246283 GCA_006410735.1 Raphicerus campestris | reverse complement strand
GTATAAGAGACAGCCGTTATGTTGCTTTTCAGTAAGAAACACGTATTCTCAGCCAGCTGGGGAACTGCTGGCCCGTTTGCGTAGCACACCGTTGCTAGCACAGGGCACTGCACCCTGTGGTCACAGGGTGATCTGGGGGTCACAGGAAGCACCCAGGACTGAGAGCTCAGTTCAGTTCAGGGAGTCGGTGAACTCCAGAGCCTTTTCCAGGACAACTCCCCAGGCCTTCTGTGGCGACGAACGCCCCCTCCTCCCACGGGCCCAGACACGTCCCTCCACTCGGGGCCTCTTCAGCGCCAACACCGCCCCAGCCCCAGCTGTCTCCTTTCCCAGTCCCCCTGACTCTGCCGCATCACAGCTCCCTCCGCTGAGAGGAGCAGAACGCCACGGAAAGAAGGCGGAGGCCAAGATGTCACGTAGCAGTGGGTCTGCAACTAGCCAGTCATACATCTGAGTGATTCCAGGGTCTGTTCCGTGAAAGCATTAAGCAGCCATCTGAGACAGGCAAAGCCCAAAGGAGGTCCTTAGAGGAAGAGACACAGTCTCCACCAGCTTTGCAAATGGCGAGATGCATTTTCCAGCCCCTTAGGCTCCAGAAGGTGTGTGGAATGCACTTCTCTCTCCCAGGTCACCGAGACGCCTGCCCTGCGCTGTGTTTCTGGCTCAGACACCCTGATGCGAGGGGAGAATGGATACGATGGAAACGGAACTTGCAGTCTTATCATTGAGTGGACAGAAGCCACCGAGTGCATACACGCCCACTCCCCTGTATCTCCCTGACTCCCCATCTCAGATCTCTCAGGCGTGTGTGAGGACTAAGTCTCCAGGAAATCCTTTCTGCTTTGAAGACAAGCTGTGTTATGTCCTGTCCACCAAGTCTGCCCAGTCAGCACCCTCTGGGCCTTCTCTTCACTGGGTCCCAGGGGCTTCATGCATCACTGGGTGCTGCCAGCCCCCACTCTACCCCTAGAGAGGGCTGAAGGGACCACCGCCCCATATTCACCCACTACATCTCTCCCATTACCCTGTGATGGTGCCCAAGATGGGCTGCCAGTCAGCATCGTGGCCAGCAGAGCCTTGGGCAAGCATCCGCAGGGCCACAGTCTCTGACCACCTGGACCCTACTTTTTTTGAGTGGGAAAGGATGACAAGAAATCCTGTCTTAACCAACAGTCAAGATGTCTTTGAAATGACATGAGGGAAGCTGGAGACCAACGTGGCATGGCGTTGGACCAGGTCCTGCCCTGCAGCTCTCAAGGAAAGATGTGTCCAGCCCCATGGTCCACCCTCAGGCCACTTGCTCCATCGCAAACAGCCCCCATCGCCGGAGGCTCTCTGAATGCAGCTGAAATCAACCTTTTATAACTCTCGCGATAACCTCAGTCCTGTCTGTGAACTGGCATACATACTCCCTTTTCATCATGAACCGTCTCTAAACAACATAAAGCAAGCCAAAAGCCAGCAGCGTCGTGTGTGGANAGATGTGTCCAGCGCCATGGTTCACCCTCAGGCCACTTGCTCCATCGCAAACAGCCCCCATTGCCGGAGGCTCTCTGAATGCAGCTGAAATCAACCTTTTATAACTCTCGCGATAGCCTCAGTCCTGTCTGTGAACCGGCATACATACTCCCTTTTCATCATGAACCGTCTCTAAACAACATAAAGCAAGCCAAAAGCCAGCAGCGTCGTGTGTGGAAGGACACGGAAGGTGCAGGGGTACAGGCACGGCCAAACCGACACAGCAGCACCTCTGTGAGAGCAGCTAAAGGGCCCTGAGGACGAGACCCCGCCACACTCTTCCCTGTCCACTTCCCCGTGCACTGCCAAGGGACAGACCGAAGGAATCTCCAGATGAGTTACAAAATTCAACAAGCGTGCAGGCAGTAAGTGGCTGCTCGGGGAAGGCCCCACGTTAGTGCTAACGGTACAGACTGAGGTTCCCACCCTCGGCATCTCATGTTCCAGTGAGACAAGCAGATGCGTCTAGGACGAAACGTAACACAACATCCATTTCAAAGGGCTCTGTGCTTGGACTCGTGGGTCACTTTGTGCTTTAGTGGCGCTAGTGGTAAAGAACCTGCCTGCCAGTGCAGGAGACGTAAGAGACGTGGGTTCGATCTCTGGGTCAGAAAGATCCCCCCTGGAGAAGGAATGGCAACTCCGCTCCAGTATTCTTGCCTGGAGAATCCCACAGACTGAGGAGCCTGGTGGGCTTGTAGTCTGTGGGGTCTCAAAGAGTCAGACACAACTGAAGTGACTTGGCACTTGTGCTTCTGAGATGGTGCTTTTTATGTCTTAATTATTCATTGAAAACAGAAGTGGAGGAAATGCAGAGAAGTCAGTTTTGGGATGTGGACACACCCGGAGGTCACTGGAGCGAGAGCCTGGAGGAACCTGCAGACTGGTAAAGGCACGAGTCCACGCCCCAGGCCTGGGGGCCAGCTCCAGCTGGGAGAGGAAGCCCCTGGATCCCTCAGCACAAGGCTGGCGGCCTCAAGGGCCACGCCAGCAGAGAGGACACCTTCTCAGCGGCAATGAATTGAGGGATTGGCAGGGATTGGTCTACTGGGCTCCCAGCCACTCAGAGTCTTTGATTTCCAGCCCTTTCTCTCCTCTTGCTGAGCAGGAGAGTTCCTATTTGCAGCATAAAATTAGCATAGAGATGAAATCGTTTCAGGGGACAGAGACTGAACTGACACAGGAGACATTACAGTTTTCATTTCTCAAATGAAAAAGTTTTCCTTTTTCTTTAAAGCCCAAGACTGCCGCTTAATTTGTGTTCAGACGATGCCTTGCAGTGCTGAGCGAGGCTGAAGGAGGCGGGGAAAGCCGGCAGTAGGGATCTGCCCTGGACCCCACAAGGCCCCGACCGGGGAAGCATGGACGGTCCACGCTTCACGCCTCCAGCAGACACGCCAGCAGCCTGAGGGTGAACCGCAGTGCTGGACGCATCTTTCCTCGAGAGCTTCAGAGCAGGACCTGGTCCAACGCCACGCCATGTCGGTCTCTGGCTTCCCTCACATCGTTTCAAAGGCATCTTCACTGTTGGTTAAGACAGGATTTCGTGTCATCCTTTCCCACTCAAAAAAAAAGATTCTGAGTAGCAAGGCTGGGACGGAAGCCAGCCCCACCCCTTCTTCCATACCAGTCTTTTTTTAGGATTTCTCACATCCCTCCTCTCTGCTCTACTAAGTGCTCACATTCTCTCCATTTTTTCTTTAGTGGATTGCTTCTGATCTCATCGGAAAACATTCTCTGAGTCATTAACAATACAAGACTGTAAAGAAAGCTGTCCACCGGTGGCCCGAAAGGCAGCCCTCTTCAGTGTCAGCGTCAAGGCCCTTCAATTAGGAGAGCAGACAGCGGCCCCGAATAACACCAGGTCTCTACTGCAACAGACTTACGAGGCACGTTTCCTTAAAAGTTCAATCATCTGATTCCTCTGTTGAAAAGGGCTGAAAAAGAATGTTTTTATCTGTACCAAGCTGAAAGAAGACACACCCTTGTATTTAAGAGCCCCACCCTCTAGGGGAGAGGGTGGTTTTTTTTTATTTTTGAAGTGAACCTTTTTTTTTTTTTTTTTAAATTTATTACAATATCACTTCTGCTTTATGTTTTTGGGTTTTTGGCCATGAGGCCTGTGGGATCCTATCTCCCTGACCAGGAATCAAACTTGAGCCCTCTATGTTGTGGGGGGTGAAGTCTTAACCACTGGGCAACCAGGGAAGTCCCAAGGGGGCTGTTTTCAATGCAAAGGGAGCAAGTATTGCATATTACTAATATGGGAGAAGAGAAATCAACATTCACACCATATACAATCTTACTACTGTGGATTAATATTTAGACATCGTGAAAAACTCTAATCGCCTACTTTTTGAGGTGCGTGTGATGAGCACTGAGTGTCTGCTGAACGAACATTCAGTGAGGCAGCAGACGATCCCAGCCTTCTGAGTGCCCAGTGCAGGAGGGAACACCATCCAATCGCAGCTAGAATCTGCTAAGTGCTGACCCTGTGCCAGGCACTGTTCTAAGAGCTCCGTGAGAATTAATTCTTTTAATCCTTACAATAATCATGTAAGATGGGTAGGATTAGGTCTGTTTTATAGAGAAGTAAACTGGGGTGCAGGGAAGTTATAACCTGCCCAAGGTCACACTTGGCAGCAGAGGGGAGGTCCTTCTCATTCCAANTTACAATAATCATGTAAGATGGGTAGGATTAGGTCTGTTTTATAGAGAAGTAAACTGGGGTGCAGGGAAGTTATAACCTGCCCAAGGTCACACTTGGCAGCAGAGGGGAGGTCCTTCTCATTCCAAGCCGGGCGGCCTGACCCAAGAATCTCCCTCTTGACCACAACACAACCAATTATACATCGCTAGCTTCACACGGACGGAGAAGGCAATGGCACCCCACTCCAGTGCTCTCGCCTGGAAAATCGCATGGATGGAGGAGCCTGGCGGGCTGCAGTCCATGGGGTCGCTGAGGGTCGGACACGACTGAGCGACTTCACTTTCCCTTCTCACTTTCACGCATTGGAGAAGGAAATGGCAACCCACTCCAGTGTTCCTGCCTGGAGAATCCCAGGGACAGGGCAGCCTGGTGGGCTGCCGTGTGTGGGGTCGCACAGAGTCAGACATGACTGAAGTGACTTAGCAGCAGCAGCAGCTTCTCACGGAAGGACCTAAAAAATGACTACTTGGCATTGCTTACTTATGCGATCATAATTTTGATTAATAACTTGAAGGAGAATTGTGTCTCAGCCACTGGACCACNACCTGTCTCTTATACACATCTACGAGACACCCTACACAACAGTTCTGGAAGGCGACCGGCATTTTGTGGATTTTGTCCTCATCCCTGAATTGTGCACGCATGGAAAAGACATCTGTGTAACCGAGACTTAGGATGGAGCTGGAATCCCCAGTCCTTGTTTGCTGTGTAACCGGAAGGGGAAAGACCAGGGCAGGGCATGGGGGAGGGTCTCTGCGTGGCCGGTGGGGAGACTGGGCTCAGACAGAGGTGACGAGCATGACGCCAGTGGGGCGGACCAGCTGGGCACAAGCTGGGACACGCAGGGCACCACGGGGCTCCACAGCTTGACGGTGTGCCGGCTGGGGCCGCGCAGGAGGCCAATGCCTGGCCAGGAGCTGCGGGGACGCGATGTAGTCAAGCCACGTTCAGTGGAGTAAGCTGGTTTGTGAACACGCATAAGACACCCTCTGGGCTTCCAGAACACCCCAAGGGGGCTCTGCTGGAGACAGATGAGTGTGAACAGGTGGGTGGAGACCCTGGGGACGGCAGGACGGAAGCCCCTTCGCTTGCATCCCCAGCGTCTGAGTCACAAGAGGCCCCGTGATGGGGACGCCCTCGCCTGCACCGCACTGCACTGGGACGTCCTTGTCTCCTTCATGGGACTCTCAGGACATTCTTCCTTGCTGTCTCCTCACTAGACCCCAATCAAATTCCTTTGATGATAACACCTCTCTGACTCCAAACTACACCTGAACAAATGATCCCAGTGATGCTGTAGACTACTAAAACGAAGTGAGCAGACAGAGAGAGAAACTCCCACAAAGACCGGCTGTTTCCACCGGGCTTTCCAGCTCCCCCATTCCCCGTGGCCCCTACGCCTCGCGTCTCAGACCCTGCCCGTTCTGGACTCAGAACCAGGCTCTGCCTCTGAGAGTGGGGCCCGCAGAAGCCCTGGGCCAGCAGTGCTCAGCAGACATGCAGACTCTCCTGCCAAGGATCCCGCCCCAACCCCCGGGGCTCCCAGGCCAGCCTGAGCCGGACCCCCTCCACACCTGCCTGCATGGCTGTTCCAGAGCCCAGCTCCTCTGTGACCGCCAGTCTGCCCTGCTGCACGCCTCCACTTGCTGCTGGGCCTGCTACCAACACCCCAAAGGCAGATGCCTAGACAGCGGGCCCACTGGGCCCACCTGTGCCCATCACCGGTCCTTCCCCCTGGAGGGGACCCTCCTCCCGGGGGTGGCTGCCCCCTGCCTTTTTTGGTGCATCCTCCAGACTGCTGCTGGAGCCTCAGATTAACCAAGTTGAAGAAAACAAGTCGCTAGGAGACACTGGAGTCAGCTGCCTGGAACCGCCCTAGCTGGCAGGTCTCGGCCAAGCCCAGGAGGTGCTGAGGGTACAAGAGGCTTGATGGTTTTACAGGAGGCCAGACAGGTGAGGCCCAGGTCTGCAGGGTGTCTCTGCTGCTCCGAGATCTGAAGTTGACTCAAAAAGGTCTCACTAGTGTATCGCGGAGACTTCCTTACAAATACAGACCCATCCTTAGAGACTCAGCTCCCAGCTCTCCAGTGAGGGTAAGGGCGTGGTGATGCTCTATACAATTCTGAGGCAGCATTTGGATTCACGCGCCTCGTGGTCTCCAGGACAACATCACTGACTCAGGACCGCGGCACATGGGGCCTGAGTCTCCGTGGGGTGTGAAAAGTGAGCTGACAGACAAGGGGACTGGAGGGGGCACAGGGGAGGGCCGACTCCCGCCATGGCCCCTGGGTACTCATCTGGGTGGCAGCCAGTGGAAAGACGTGACCTTGTGAACTGAGATAACAACTTTAAAGACCCAGCGATGGAAAGCCTTTCTCATAACTGGCCCCCACGATGGGGGAGGGGGGAGTTCTGCTCCTCATTCCACCCCTGCGAGCAAGACAGAGACCTCCTGTCCCCACACACGCTGCCCTGGGTGCATGTCTTAACTTGCGTCCCCCTCATCGATACTGTGGGGGTGAGACCAGGCACCAGGAAGGGGTGTGAGGCACGCTGACCTGTGTCTTGGGAAGAGGGCGTTCAGTCCCCACGCTTACAAAAAGGTGCCTAAGGTGCCAGGCACAGACAGTGCTGGAGAACTCCCTGAGAAGTGCCAGCGGCAAGCTCCAAAGGAGAGAGGGCTTCCCGGTTAGCTTCCACGAGGGCGCGGGGTGGGTGGCAGGCGGCTGGGGATGGGACGCCACTGGCCGCGTGCCTGACCCCTGGCCCTGCCTCCCCGGCGTCCAGGAGGCGCTCGGTCCCTCCCTGCTCTGTGCAGGGCTGCTCCTCTGGGGTCAGGTCAGCCTGCAGGGGACCCCCAAGAATCCTTCCCCAAACGGCGAGGTCCTGGGGGATGCGCCGGAAGAGGGGGGTTCGGGGACTGAACTAACTGTGTCTATAGTGTCTCCCGCTGGGGGCCAACAGGGCCGCTCTGTGATGGCGACAGAATGCACCCCTTCCTGGCTGCTTTAAAAAGAAGGCTTGGGGACGGAGGGGAGAGAAGGCATCGGGGAAAAGAAATACCAGGCTAAAAATAATTTTCTTTCAACTGCTTTCTGGGCTGTCTGAACCACAACGATAGACGTTCTTATACTCATGCCACCAGCCTTGCGATAAAAACGAGGGAAGGGCGAGCAGCCAGCGGAGTTCTAAGGCCATCTCCTTGGCACTGCGCGCTATTTCAAGGGGACGCGTCTTCTGACGCGCTCTTCCAAGACTAGCTGGAGCGGGCTTCTCACTGCCAGCCCATCTTTAAGTTCCAGTGACTGCGCTTACTCGGCTCTGTCTCTAGAAAGACGACAGAGAGGTCAGCCCCCCGCTGACACTGCCCGCAGCATTGCCGCAGCACACAGCCTGGAGACTAGGCCTGTGGACGACGGAGCCTGGCCTGCCAGCATCCATGCCACTGGATGAAGAATTCGTTTTTTTTTTTCTTTCTGATTAAAATTTTACTCCTCAAGTTGCGGGAAGACCAGGCTCCATTTCAGAACAACATGCGATGTGAACTCTCATTTTCTTCTCTAGAATCAGCTTCATCATCTGGACCGACTGCCAAACCCGAGCGGACTCGCTGTACTGAGGTCATCCTCTGTCTTACGGAAACCAGATGGGTTGACTGTGGAAGTTACTGGTTGATACTCGACCACCTAGCAATTATTTTAGAAACTGGTGGTTTTCAAAGCATGTCACACAGACAGGCTCATCTTGTGTTTGCGGCAACCGCTGAAAGACAGTATCCGAACTCTCAAGTGGGCAGAGGAGGGGACTGCGGCCCGGCGGCCTGCGACCAGGTATTAGGACGCAGAGAGGCAGGAACAGGGCACCCGACTCCCAGCCCTTTCCAGACCACACGGCCTCGCCTTCCAACGCAATAAACCACCTCCAGTCTTGGAATCAAAGCTCCTCTAGGGAGGGGGGGGCGGGGTGGATAGGCACCAGCCATGAGGCAGTGAGCCTCCCTCTACCCCTGAGAACACTAAGGGTGGGTAGAGGGAGGCACGGGCCCTGGGCCACCGTGGAGCCTGCATCAGGGGGCCCGCAGGTGAAGACTAGAACGCAACTGAGCCAGCAGCCAAGGGAAATCTGGGAGTCCCGCAGGTGGAGGCAGCCGGGGAGGAGGAGGGGAGGGGAGGACCGTAGTGTCCCCATGCCGGTTCTGAAACTGTGCAGCGAGCCTCTCTGCTGAGGATGCTCTTGCCTGGAAGTGGGGGCTGGGCAGTTTAGGGTGGCCCCCCGACTAAGCCAACAGTAGGTTCTCGAACCAACGGCGGCTCGTCCACAGCCTGCTCAGACCCCAGGAAGCGGCCTGGCGCGCAGGGCTCCACCCAGCACATGGGGTGATTATCTGCTCAGTGAGCCCGCCTCCCCCCAGAACTGGTGCTGGTATCAGAGAGAGGATGGGCTGGAAGAGCCTGGGGCTGAGGCAGCGAGGGGGTGGAGAGCGACTGTGTGTTTAACTGTGGGAGGCGCTGAGGTGCGGAGGGTCTCTGGCCCCAGACCTGCCTTGGTCTGCGTAGCCTTCAGCCCTGACTCAGGCGCACCCTAAACAAATCCCTTTGTCCTGAAGAGTCACCACGAGGGACTCTGTCCTGATGACAAAGCAGCCTAACGGCCCAGAGGTGTTTTTACAGAAGGTGAAGGTCTCCACCAAAGGGCGCTGACTCCCATTAATCGGGACTGGCGGGGGGGCCGTGTTACTCACAAGATGTCAAAGGGAGCCCCNGAAGGCTTGGGGACGGAGGGGAGAGAAGGCATCGGGGAAAAGAAATACCAGGCTAAAAATAATTTTCTTTCAACTGCTTTCCGGGCTGTCTGAACCACAACGATAGACGTTCTTATACTCATGCCACCAGCCTTGCGATAAAAACGAGGGAAGGGCGAACAGCCAGCGGAGTTCTAAGGCCATCTCCTTGGCACTGCGCGCTATTTCAAGGGGACGCGTCTTCTGACGCGCTCTTCCAAGACTAGCTGGAGCGGGCTTCTCACTGCCAGCCCATCTTTAAGTTCCAGTGACTGCGCTTACTCGGCTCTGTCTCTAGAAAGACGACAGAGAGGTCAGCCCCCCGCTGACACTGCCCGCAGCATTGCCGCAGCACACAGCCTGGAGACTAGGCCTGTGGACGACGGAGCCTGGCCTGCCAGCATCCATGCCACTGGATGAAGAATTCGTTTTTTTTTTTCTTTCTGATTAAAATTTTACTCCTCAAGTTGCGGGAAGACCAGGCTCCATTTCAGAACAACATGCGATGTGAACTCTCATTTTCTTCTCTAGAATCAGCTTCATCATCTGGACCGACTGCCAAACCCGAGCGGACTCGCTGTACTGAGGTCATCCTCTGTCTTACGGAAACCAGATGGGTTGACTGTGGAAGTTACTGGTTGATACTCGACCACCTAGCAATTATTTTAGAAACTGGTGGTTTTCAAAGCATGTCACACAGACAGGCTCATCTTGTGTTTGCGGCAACCGCTGAAAGACAGTATCCGAACTCTCAAGTGGGCAGAGGAGGGGACTGCGGCCCGGCGGCCTGCGACCAGGTATTAGGACGCAGAGAGGCAGGAACAGGGCACCCGACTCCCAGCCCTTTCCAGACCACACGGCCTCGCCTTCCAACGCAATAAACCACCTCCAGTCTTGGAATCAAAGCTCCTCTAGGGAGGGGGGGGCGGGGTGGATAGGCACCAGCCATGAGGCAGTGAGCCTCCCTCTACCCCTGAGAACACTAAGGGTGGGTAGAGGGAGGCACGGGCCCTGGGCCACCGTGGAGCCTGCATCAGGGGGCCCGCAGGTGAAGACTAGAACGCAACTGAGCCAGCAGCCAAGGGAAATCTGGGAGTCCCGCAGGTGGAGGCAGCCGGGGAGGAGGAGGGGAGGGGAGGACCGTAGTGTCCCCATGCCGGTTCTGAAACTGTGCAGCGAGCCTCTCTGCTGAGGATGCTCTTGCCTGGAAGTGGGGGCTGGGCAGTTTAGGGTGGCCCCCCGACTAAGCCAACAGTAGGTTCTCGAACCAACGGCGGCTCNGAGCCAGCAGCCAAGGGAAATCTGGGAGTCCCGCAGGTGGAGGCGGCCGGGGAGGAGGAGGGGAGGGGAGGACCGTAGTGTCCCCATGCCGGTTCTGAAACTGTGCAGCGAGCCCCTCTGCTGAAGATGCTCTTGCCTGGAAGTGGGGGCTGGGCGGTTTAGGGTGGCCCCCCGACTAAGCCAACAGTAGGTTCTCGAACCAACGGCGGCTCGTCCACAGCCTGCTCAGACCCCAGGAAGCGGCCTGGTGCGCAGGGCTCCACCCAGCACATGGGGTGATTATCTGCTCAGTGAGCCCGCCTCCCCCCAGAACTGGTGCTGGTATCAGAGAGAGGATGGGCTGGAAGAGCCTGGGGCTGAGGCAGCGAGGGGGTGGAGAGCGACTGTGTGTTTAACTGTGGGAGGCGCTGAGGTGCGGAGGGTCTCTGGCCCCAGACCTGCCTTGGTCTGCGTAGCCTTCAGCCCTGACTCAGGCGCACCCTAAACAAATCCCTTTGTCCTGAAGAGTCACCACGAGGGACTCTGTCCTGATGACAAAGCAGCCTAACGGCCCAGAGGTGTTTTTACAGAAGGTGAAGGTCTCCACCAAAGGGCGCTGACTCCCATTAATCGGGACTGGCGGGGGGGCCGTGTTACTCACAAGATGTCAAAGGGAGCCCCCAGCTCAGCCCTCAGCCTCGTGCAAAGAGCTGGTTCTGAAAACCCAACATTCAAATATGAGGGACAAAAAGCAACCACGCGCAGACCACCGATGCACCGACCAAAATACAGGGAAGGAAAAAAAGGGAAGCAGCAGAAAAACCGACGGGAAGTCAGAGAAAAATGCTGCCACTGGGTCACATGAGATTTCTGGCTAAGTATTCTGCAGTGAATTTTAAAACCCAAATGAAGCAATTCATCTAAGAAGGAAAAATCACAAAGCAGAAATGACTTGGGGAAGAGACGGGAAGAAAACAAAACTGGAAAATGAGCTTGAAGACCTCAGAAAAGGTGGGTGTGGGGCAGAATATCTGAATGTGGGCAAGAAGAGGCCACAGAAGACGGGGCTGGGGGAGAAGGTAACGGTGGGGGGGGGCACCCAAGACCAAGTGGAGAGAGAGATTTTTCAAACATCAGAGGGAAAAATAGCAGCCCGAGGCGTCGGACAAAGGAGGGCTGGAGGGCATGTGTGGATCCCCCAGGGCCGGATCAGGAGAGAGCCTTGTTGATACGATTCAAGAAAACTTTCCTGAGGCCCAGGAGGCAGCAAACCGTGATTAGAGAGNGCCCGAGGCGTCGGACAAAGGAGGGCTGGAGGGCATGTGTGGATCCCCCAGGGCCGGATCAGGAGAGAGCCTTGTTGATACGATTCAAGAAAACTTTCCTGAGGCCCAGGAGGCAGCAAACCGTGATTAGAGAGAGACAAGGGTTCACAGAGAAGCAAGAGCAGGCCACAACCGAGAGGGGTCCACACACGGTTATTAAACTCTGAAGACAAAGAATTCTTTAGGAAGAAGAGAAAAAAAGCAAGNTCCGACAGAGGTGCCCCAGTGGAAACAGCCGCTGGCTGTGGCGAAGGCCAGGATGGAGCGCAGGGTCACCCCGCGCCCTCCCTGGCAGCAGGGACCAGATGCGCTGCACTCAGCCCGACTCTGGAGCCAGTGGCCCTGGGCCAGTTATGTGTCCTTTCTGGGCCTTGGTTTCTTCATCTGTAAAATGCGGTTAATTAGCAGTATCTGTGGAAGAGGTTTTCTGTAAAGTACTTAACAGGGCCTGGAAGCATGACAGAGACTCTGTTAAACAAATGGTCTCCTTGTAAACACAGGAGACAGGGAGCTGGATTTTGTTACTTAACAATCTGATTTATTAATAATTTAACATGGCTTCCACATTTCGGAGGGAGAGTGTAAAGTTGTCATGCAAATGAAATCCCTTGGAAGCAGAACTGACTTCACGTTGTAAGGGGGGAAACTGAGGCACCCAGAGCACGGAGGCTCCTTCTACAAGGCCCACCTCATGCTTCCCCACAGCAGCACCCACCGTGGGCGCCGGATAAATACTGCGGCCCAAACCGACTCTCGCAAGATCGGAGACTTCCCTGGGAACACAGCATTGCTTACTCTGACTCCATTCCTTTTACAGATTGTAACTGCTGAGAAAGAACAGTAATACATTTGGGATGCGGAACCATTTCATTTTCACAATGGCTCTTTTTCAAGCTTGGGCTTCCCAGATGATACAGTGGTAAAGAATCTGTCTGCCAATGCAAGAGATGTGGGTTCCATCCTGGAGTCAGGAAGATTCCCTGGAGAAGAAAATGGAAAACCACTCCATATTGTTGCCTGGAAAACCTTATGGATAGAGAAGGCTGGCAGGCTGCAGTCCAAGAAGTTGCCAAGAGTCGGTCACAGGGGACACTCCCTCATGGGCGAGATGCATGTTTAGAGCATCCAGTGGTGAACCCAGGAGCGCTGGAAAACCCTTGACTCTGTGGCACATTTAAAGCCTGGGAGGCCTTGCTGAGGCCACCTGTCACACGCCTCTCATGTCTTCACTGGTTACCGTGCCTTGAAAACACGAGAGCCTTCAAAACTGAACTAGCATGTTACATCACAGAACCTGTAAGGCTGGGTGTCCTGTGTCAACAATGACTTCAGAAACTTTGCCATTTCATGCCTTGCATTTTAGCACAAAGGACCATCCTATTTGGGTAAAAGATTGTCCAAAGAAATTTTTTTTAACTTTGGTAAAGGTCATATTTTTTCATGGACGGAGCCTGGGTAAAAGCTTGCCTCATTGTGGAGGGCTTTACATCAGCCACACACACGAGCCAGGGACTATCTCTAGCAATGCCCTGCCACAGGTAGTCAGACCGAACACAGGGAATGGCTATCACCACCTTCTCTCACCACCTTCCCTGGCCAAAGCCACTTCATAAGCTTCAACCTGAGCGCCGTATAGTTTAGGACAAATGCCTAAATTCTCCATCTATAAAATGGGGATATTCTTAGTACTTCCTTTATGATGCTATCATAAATGCTACAGAACATTATTAAAAAGTATTATTTAAAAAAATATTAAAAAGCAGAGACATCACTTTGCCAACAAAGGTCCATCTAGTCAAAGCTATGGTTTTTCCTATAGTCATGTATGGCTATGAGAGTTGGACCATAAAGAAGGCTGAGCACAGGAATTCTTTTGAACTGTGGTGTTGGAGAAGACTCTTGAGAGTCCCCTTAGAATGCAAGGAGATCAAAGAAGTCCATCCTAAAGAAAATCAACCCTGAATATTCACTGGAAGGACTGATGCTGAAGCTGAAGCTCCAATACTCTGGCCACCTGGTGTGGAGAAATAACTCATTGGAAAAGACCCTGATGCTGAGAAAGATCAAAGGCAGGAGGAGAAAAGGGTGCCAGAGGATGAGGTGCTTGGATGGCATCACTGACTCAATGGACATGGGCTTGAGCAAACTCCAAGAGAGTGAAGGACAGGGAAGCAGGGCCGCAGAGTCAGACATGACTTACGGACTGAAGAACAAGAGAACACTTATGAAAAGGACTTAGCACTGGCACCACGGGTACAGTGGTGCTTCGTAAAGGGGGCTCAGCGTGTGCAGTGATGATGCTCACATCTGGTCCTGATGCTGACTCACAGGAGCACATCCGGATGGGAGCATCTTCCTGTGGCCCTGGTAACAGTCTTGGGAAACAGGAGCCGAGCCATGTGCACAGCGCCACACCTAAGCCCACCCCCTCCTCCCCACCTCCCCGCTCCCATCAACTGCTGTTAATGGAGCCGCAGTTTTCACAGGGCAGCTGTCAGCGGGAGGAGGGTCCAGAGTGCAGAGCACCCCGGCCCAGCACCTCGCACGCGGAGCTGGGAGCTGGACCGCCTGCAGGACGCCTGCACGGCGCCCCAGGGACACAGGTCAACCACAGGCTGGCTCCTACTCCAGAGGCAACACCAGCCAGAGAGACACATGGCTATGTTATTTTTCTTTTCTTTTCTTTTTTAATAAAAAGCAAAATATAGCCCGTAGAAAGACTTTCCACTTTTCTGCTCACTATGGTCTCCCCTCCCTTCTCCATTTTTGTTTTGTCGTGTTTCCCGATTTAACTTCTTCTGCGTTCCTAGTCAAGAGAGCACGTGCAAGTTCGGGAAGCGTTTCTTGACACCCCTGACCCCGAGGTAGGGGCCACCCCATGCTGGCCACGACCCAGACGCTCAGTGAACGGATGGCGAATGTAGACGCGGCAGGCCCGGTCAGGACGGTGGCCCCTCTTCCCCGTCTTCCTGAATGGAGCAGCACGTGAAGGCTGCAACGCCTGTCCTTGCCTGGGTCCCATCCACTCTGCCAAGAGGCTGTGATTCCAAGTACCCGACAATTTTATGCCCACAGAGGGTTAAGTTCCTGGAACCCATGAGGACAAAACGTCCCCGACAGTCTCTGTGTATCCTGCATGCTAATCAACAGTGGGTTTTGGCAAACTGTTCTCCGCTGTTTGCACATCTTGACAGATATTCCATATACCTATGAATCTTAACAGAGACACACCAGCCCTCCATTTGGAAGCAAGAGGGCTGCCTGGACCCAAAGGGTGAGGGCCCCTTCCCGAGGACGCCTTCCTGAACCATCACAGCCTGGCTGATGGGCTCCAGAAGCACAGAGTCAGCTTATATCCCGGGAGCCTGTCCAGCACCAGCCCTGTGCACACAGGGACTTCTCCGGCAAGGTCTCAGTCACTCTTGTCATGCAAGCCAGAGGGCTATCATGCCCATTTCACAGATGAGGAAACTGAGGTTTAGAAAGAGCAATCTCTGACTGTAGCGCCACACGGTGGACAAGGCTGCTGGCCGTTTGGGTATCTGGGCTTTAGGTGGGCGAAGCTGGCGGCACAGGGCTACCTGGTGTTTGGCAGTGGCCTTCCTGGTGACTGGGCCACAGTGTGGTCCAAACACCTTGCAGCCTCAGTTTCTTCAAATGAGCTCTACCCTTGTCTACCTGTGGGTATTAAGTTACAGCAACAACAACAACAACAGCAAATGAAATCAAGGGCAGAAAAAAAGAACGCAAAAGAAAGACAGGGAAGCTGGGGCGAGGACTGGATCCTCAATGGGAAGGCACTATTTCTTTAAATGCTATTTTATTTAATAGATGTGGAGGTGCATTTGTGTCATCTGTGAGTGATTGTGTTGCCATGGTGATTACTTACATGTTTCCAGAAAAGAAATAACCATGGAGAAATCGATAGTGCCCCAACAAGACACACAGTGCTGTTCACAGACAATCAGAGAGGATGTTCAAATGGGTGAAAGAAAAAACACTGGCTTGGGGGAAAAACAACTCCTTCCTTCTGCCAAACCCAGAGAGATGTGGCATTAAAACTGCACTGTTTTTCCTTTTTGTGGGCAGAGTCATTGGGCTAAAATGTTAAGAGTTATCCAGAAAAAAAAAAAAAAATTGGTACATTTAACTTGAAGTAGATAGAGGCCAAGAAACACAGAATAGAACAGGATAGAACACAGGTTCTGTGCCTGGGTGGGGAAGATCCGAGAGAGGAGGAAACAGCGACCCACTTTGGTACTCTTGCCTGGAGAACTCCACGGATAGAGGAGCCTGCTGGGCTACAGTCTATGGGGTCACAAAAGAGCTGGACACGACTTAAGTGATTAAATGACAGCAAGTGAGTGATGTCGCTCAGTTGTGTCCGACTCTTTGCGACCCCATGGACTGCAGCCTACCACGCTCCTCCGTCCATGGGGTTTTCCAGGCAAGAGTACTGGAGTGGGTTGCCATTTCCTTCTCCAGAGGATATTCCCGACCCAGGGATTGAACCCGGGTCTTCTGCATTGTAGGCAGACGCTTTACCATCTGAGCTGCCAGGGAAGCCCATTAAGCAACAAACCTGGCAGGAAAGGAAGGGCTCATATACAGCACTCAACACGCTTGTTTGCTATTTAATCCACTCACACTTACTGATACAATAGCTGGGACCTGCTGAACAGTAAGGTATGTTACGCACTGTGCTAAGGCCATGACAGGTATTTAAACTGATCTACATTCACGACAATATGGTCCCCTAATGCTGAGAAGACTCAGAGACAGCAGTGAGGACGGGGGGGAACTCAGCCTTTTCCAGGGATAAAGCAGGGCTATTTGTCAAAGGCTGAGTGGTGGGGCTAGGCTGTGGGACAACCCAGGATCCCGACGAGAGCCCGCGCGGGTGAGGAGGGCCAAGCAGGCCCGCTCAGCATGGAACCGTGCTCAGTCAGCAAACAGGCAAGGCTGGGGCTCATGCGGGATCGGGCCTGGCCATGCACGGTGCAGAAAGGAGAGGGTCGNGAAGACTCAGAGACGGCAGTGAGGGCGGGGGGGAACTCAGCCTTTTCCAGGGATAAAGCAGGGCTATTTGTCAAAGGCTGAGTGGTGCGGCTAGGCTGTGGGACAACCCAGGATCCCGACGAGAGCCCGCGAGGGTGAGGAGGGCCACGCAGGCCCGCTCAGCATGGAACCATGCTCAGTCAGCAAACAGGCAAGGCTGGGGCTCATGCGGGATCGGGCCTGGCCATGCACGGTGCAGAAAGGAGAGGGTCGGGAACGGGGGTGATGGTGAGAATACAGGCGCAGGCTAGGCTTCCCGGAGCAAGAAGGACCGGTGTGGGCGGGGACAGCAGGCTAGGCCTGAGACGGGGGGAAGTGGGAGGCCCTGGGTTGGAGCCCCCTGAGCCGGGGCCACCAGCCAGCTTCCCCGGAGCTTCCCGATCATCGTCTGTGCTGCAACGGGCCGTGGTTCTCCACGCGCCTCATGAGCCCTCTTTCTCTATAGGATTGGGCAATCTTTTCCATTAAATTATCTACTATTATTTAATAGCTAGGTAAGCCTATATATCGGAGAAAGCGATGGCACCCCACTCCAGTGCTCTTGCCTGGAAAATCCCATGGACAGAGGAGCCTGGTGGGCTGCAGTCCATGGGGTTGCTAAGAGTCTGACAGGACTTCACTTTCACTTTTCACTTTCATGCACTGGAGAAGGAAATGGCAACCCACTCCAGTGTTCTTGCCTGGAGAATCCCAGGGATGGCGGACCCCAATGGGCTGCCGTCTATGGGGTCGCAGAGAGTCGGACACGAGTGAAGCGACTTAGCAGCCGCAAGCCTGTATATTGTGATTCCCTGGTGGCTCAGTGGTAAAGAACCCACCTGCCAATACAGGAGACATGGGTTTGATCCCTGGGTCAGGAAGATACCCTGGAGGAGGGCACGGCACCTGACTCCAGTGTGCTTGCCTGGAGAATCCCATGGACAGAGGAGCCTGGAGGGCTACAGTCCACGGGGTCACAGAGAGTCAGACACGACTGAATGACCGAGCACACACACGCGCGTGAAGCATTTCTGAAATACAGGGATCGTGCCCATATGCCGCCATCGAGGCGTGAACGGAGTCAGACCAAAAGAGAACCGGCCTGTGTCTCGATGGCTGCAGGTCCCCCATGCAGGGCTCCACCCGTTCCTACGGCCCCTCCTCTGATCACAATCAACTAATCAGTCAAGAAATCACGTGCGAGGCTCCACCTCGTTTGCTGGGTGCCCGAGTTCCATTTACACACTAATGGGTGTGTATCTGCCTTTAATAGGTGCAGTGCATGAACATAAGCACGATAAATGAATAACTATTTAAGTGTGAAGGTACATCTTCATGAGAAATCTGAAAATGAAACAGCCAGTGAGTCTGTTTGCTTCCTCTATACTAGGAAATAGTGAACCACCAGCGGGAAGAATAGACGAGAATGGTTTCAGAGTGGCGTGGCAATAGAGGTGACACTTCCAGGAAGAAAGGTGCAGGCTGGTGCACTCTCTGGCGTGGAGCTGGCCATGCACAGTGGCAGGGCCGCTGCGGATGCCCGGCCTGATGCCAGGAGCCTGTCAGGCACCTCTCTCGCTCCTGTTCTAGACTCCATTAAATACTCAGGTGCTCTCTTCTGCAGCCTCGCTGAAGATCCACACCCAGAGACGTGGCTTTCTTTGAGGCTGAACCAACCGAGTAATGAGGTGTGTTTTTCCCTTCTTTCTTTTTTTCTTTCTAAAGGTTAAATGGCACAGTGCAATTTTCTGTGAAGCAGGTGTGCAGCTAACAAGGTGATAATTGGAAAACTGGGTGAAAAGGAAAAATCCTATAAAATTATAAACCTGCAGTGTCTGGGAAAGAGGGCAACTGAATTACCTCTGGGAGATGAAGAAGCTATGGTAACACAATGCTAAAGATGCAAACTGAAGTCTAGAGGAGGGAAAAAAGGAGACGTGAGGGCTGTTAACATTCCCCTGGGAGGGCACACTCTAACACTCCGGATTGCTGAAGATTTAAGCAAACGGTGCAAGCCAACCTTCAGGATCACCTTCTCTTCTCATGTCCTCACACTTTCAACAAGATAAACACTTTAGGAAGATCTTCCAAATATTCAAATGTGGATAGCATTTACTAGAATATTTGAGTTTAATTTTTCAGTCTTGGTCAGAAAAAAAATTTTTTTTTTTCTCCTTAAGATACAGAAATGTTCCAGAAGAGATCTCCAAAGCCTTCCAACAACCATAATTTCTCACTGCTTCCCCATTTTTGTAATGATGTAACACTAGCTTTCTGTGATGACCCGCGTTTACATGAAACTGTTCTCAAGCAAGGTCCAAGAGACTGAAGTATCTTCAGAGTGACGTCAGCAGTGTCCAGCTGAGCAGACACTGAAGAAGGACGGCTGTCTGGCCCTGTGGTCCCTCTTCAGCCCGCCTCCTTGTTAGTGTGGTCCTCTGGTCGGGAGGAAGCTTCCTCTGAGTCTTACTTGCTGGCATTTGTTTTCTTTCCAGCAATTCTCCTGCACCAGCGCTGGACTCGCTCACCAGCCACATCTTGCTGGTAACGACATCACCTCACCTTGCCCTCCCCTGGACCATCCAGCCTCTGAGAACTCAGCCCCGATTCATCCTCCCCAATAAACACCTGGCTCCCACCTTCTCTTCCTTCCTGCCTCAGCCTGAGCGGTCACCTGGATACAGCCGTACCTGCTACCATCCCCGAGCACCTGTCTGTGCCAATTAAAACAAAACGATGGTGAAGACGGCACCAACAAAAAAGCAGAGCTTGAAAGGGGACATCAGTGAACCCTGGGTTCAAATGTTTCCACTCCGGAAAATTCTCCAGGTCTGGCTTTTCTCTCCTGTGTTCCATCCACTGAGCTCTAAAGGCCAGACACCTGGGGATCACCCTTTCTCGCATATCTTTACCTTTAGTGTGTGAACATCCAGTGCACCCAGGTCAGCAGGAGTCTGCTTGTGTAGCTGGAAGCGCAGTGAACAGACCCCCTCACTCCCAAGGGGCGTGAATCTCAATTCAGAGGGCAAACCACACAGGCATCCCACGTGGTCACCCAAGGCCCTTGTTCTGTCTCCTAAAACGTGTTGAGCCCGAACCTGACCTTCTAGTCCCTGCACGGCTGCCCCTTCCCTCTTCCCTCGTTTCTTCCCCAGCCTGAGGGAGGGCTGGAGTGGACCCCTGGCCTCCTGGCTCCCACCCCTCCTCCATGCTTCTGAACGGCGATCATGTAAAGTGGAAATACGAAGACGATGATTTATATACTGTTAGCTGCCTTCCAGAGGAAACTCAGCCTGCCCTCGTCCACGCGCCCCTCGATCTCAGAGCGCCCCNATGGCGATCATGTAAAGTGGAAATACGACGATGATGATTTATATACTGTTAGCTGCCTTCCAGAGGAAACTCAGCCTGCCCTCGTCCACACGCCCCTCGATCTCAGAGCGCCCCTGCCCCGCACGCCCGGGGCAGAGCCGCAGACGACGGCAGGGTCGTGCCTCCAGGCGCTCCCTGGTCAGAGCCCTGGGACCACCCCGCTCAGAGCCCTCACCTGTTCACGCCTCCCCAGCACAGGGACCACCCCGCTCAGAGCCCCTCACCTGTTCACGCCTCCCCAGCGCAGGGACCATCCCGCTCAGAGCCCCTCACCAGTTCACGCCTCCCCAGCGCCCGCGCTGCCCCAGGACGGGCAGACCCTGCACCCCGGCATCGGCATGGTGCACGGCGCGGAGGCCCAACCGAGCGCGGATAAAGCCCTGCGACGTTTCCCGCACTGGAGCCGCGGGCTCAGCCCACGAGGCGCTGCTCCCTCCTTGCTTCGCGGACGGCCTACCTCGGATGAGAACCTCGTGTGAAGAGAGGGGCACGCGAGAGAAGACGTCACGAAGGAGGAGAGGCAGAGAGGCTGGGGACAGAGCAGAGAGGCGGAGGGGCGGGCCGACCCAGCACGGCCGCTCGGAAGCCACGCGCGGCCAGGCCGTGGCGCGGGCCCCGCGAGCCCAGGGACGGGGCTGCAGGCGCCCGGGGAAGACCCGCCGCCCTCACACCTGCGGGAGAGCGGGAGCGGGGGCCGATTGGCAGGGTGAGAGGGGACCTGCCCCCAGGCTCCGCCACCAAGAAGTCATTTCAGAGGAAAGGATCTGCAAAGACAGGGGCTGGGTCCCCCTCCCGCAAAGCCCTGCTACCATCTTCTCCTGGCTCCTCTGGATCTCAGAATCCAGACTCGGTTTCCAGGGATTTCACCCAGCTGGGGGGACTTCTCTGAGGGACAAGGGCCCAGGAACGGTCATAACTCTTCCACAACAGACACTTCCCACCCCCACCCCGGGCAAAATTAAGTCCAAAGGAATGCCAGAAGGAACAGTGCCCTCAGAGGTGGGCAGAGGAGATTCGGAAATGTAACCATCACAGTTAGCCATCACTTACAAATAGCTGTGAAAAGAAGAGAACTGAAAAGCAAAGGAGAAAAGCAAAGATATAAGCATCTGAATGCAGAGTTCCAAAGATTAGCAAGGAGAGATAAGAAAGCCTTCCTCAGCGATCAATGCAAAGAAATAAAGGAAAACAACAGAATGGGAAAGACTAGACATCTCTTCAAGAAAAGTAGAGATACCAAGGGAATATTTTTCATGCAAAGATGGGCTCGATAAAGGACAGAAATGGTATGGGCCTAACAGAAGCAGAAGATATGAAGAAGAGGTGGCAAGAACATACAGAACTGTACAAAAAAAGATCTTCACGACCCAGATAATCACGATGGTGTGATCACTCACCTAGAGCCAGACATCCTGGAATGTGAAGTCAAGTGGGCCTTCGAAAGCATCACTACGAACAAAGCTAGTGGAGGTGATGGAAGTTCAGTTGAGCTATTTCAAATCCTGAAAGACGATACTGTGAAAGTGCTGCACTCAATATGCCAGCAAATTTGGAAAACTCAGCAGTGGCCACAGGACTGGAAAAGGTCAGTTTTCATTCCAATCCCAAAGAAAGGCAATGCCAAAGAATGCTCAAACTAACACACAATTGCACTCATCTCACACGCTAAGTAAAGTAATACTCAAAATTCTACAAGCCAGGCTTCTGCAATATGTGAACTGTGAACTTCCAGAAGTTCAAGCTGGTTTTAGAAAAGGCAGAGGAACCAGAGATCAAACTGCCAACATCTGCTGGATCATCGTAAAAGCAAGACAGTTCCAGAAAAACATCTATTTCTGCTTTATTGACTATGCCAAAGCCTTTGACTGTGTGGATCACAATAAACTGTGGAAAATTCTGAGAGAGATGGGAATACCAGACCACCTGACCTGCCTCTTGAGAAATCTGTATGC
>SJYW01048124.1:202561-213456 GCA_006410735.1 Raphicerus campestris | reverse complement strand
GTTGTTTATTCGCTCAGTCGTGTCTGACTCTCTTGCGATCCCTTGGACTACAGCCCGCCAGGCTCCTCCATTCACGGGATTTTCCAGGTAAGAATACTGGAGTGGGTTGCCATTCCCTTCTCCAGGGGATCCTCCCAATCCTGGGACTGAACTCGGGTCTCCCGCACTGGCAGGTGGGTTCTTTACCATCTGAGCCCCTAGGGAAGCCCTAAAAATACACTAAAGCCTTGGTAAATTTTGAGTCATCTGTGATTTAAAAAACTCTTAGCAAACTAGAAATAGAAGGAAATATCCCTAATTTGATTTTTTTAAAAAGGCTTTACAAAAAACCCTATAGCAACCACTTTAAATAAATACTTATTCACAAACTTTCAAGATCAGACGTTTAATTAGGCTTTAATTTTACATCACCACAGTTCATTTGGTTCAATCTCCACAATTCAATCTACTCCAGTAAGAATCAAAGGATCATTCACGGCAAAGTGACTTTTTCAAAGTCAGTAGCAGATAAATTGCCTTTTCCACTTAGATCTGCAAACCCCTGCAATTCGTTTTTGAATAATTAGGAGTCTGGGGTCGAGTTTCCACTTTTTTCCCATATGGATTCTCAATTTTGTGCTTGGTTTGCACAGATGTTGCCTCCTCCTGCAGGTTCTGTAGAGCAGGCCATATCAGGAGGCCAGAGACAATACAAAGCTGTGTTTCTGGGCTCCTGACTGCCTTTCACAGGCCTCTGTGTCTGCCTTGCCTCGGGTCCACACTCTTACAATTACTGTAAAACAGACTTGACATCAGAGAAGCAAGTCCTCCAGCTTAGTTATTTGGCTGCTTTGGAGTCTCTGCATCGCAACACACATTGCAGGATGTGCTCATCAAATTCCTCACTAAACCTCCCTGAATTTCTACTTCTTTATTTGAAATTTAATTTTTAAATTTTCTATAGAAGAATAGTTGATTTACAGTGTTGCATTAGTTCCAGGTGAAATTTACAGCAAAGTAAATTCCGATTTTTTAGCTACTGTGGTTGTCCAGTGTCATTTTGAAGCAATCCTACAGTGGTTATTATTATTATTTTTTTTTTGGATATATGCAAACTGCAATAATAACCTGAGGATAGCAAACATCAAACCAAAGTCAGAGGTCAGCTCTGGGGAAGAAAGCAGGAAGAGGGGTCCATCAGGGAGGCATGGGTGTGTCAAATGCATTTTGAATGCTTTTCTTCTTTACAAGGATCTGTGGTAAATCCCAGCATATTTGCTGGGTGGAGGGTACACAGTTCTATGTTCTTAAAAAGTCAAATCAGAAAAATAAATGTTTGTATGTTTACAAGATTTCATAATTTTAAAAATGAATACAGATAAATATACCATAGCTACTTGGTATTCATCCACTGATTAAACAGGAGTTCACACTCTGCTGAACGGGCTCTACAAGGGTCATCTATTTATAATCCACTATCCTTGGTCATGAATTACAGTCTCTTGATTGTAATTTATAAATCTCACAGGGAGGCCCTTGAGAAATCCCTCAAATGGAAAGAAAACATTTGATTCATTACTCAGCCAAGTGATAGAAGGAATAATTAAGCTATCCACGCTATAAATGAATGCTTACGTTAGCCATTCTTCATTTTCCAGATCACGAGATTATACCTACAAAACGCCAACTGAAGTGCACAGTTGGGAAAAAAAAAAAGCTGTGTGATAATGGAATCACAAAGTAGTTCTCATTTCTCAGTCTAAACACAGGCTGACTTTAAGTTACAGATGAACCCAAATGCTTCCCGCATCCTCTGAATCAGGGACTTAGTTTCTCGGCTCAGCTCACCACTAACTGTAACCGTGAGGAGTTTTGTTTTTCTTCTCATTCAGGACGAGGCAAATTAGACACGCACAACAGCACGCGTACCTTTCATGACTGATAACTTAGCAAGGTAAATTACTTTGGTTTTATTCGGTCCCCAGAACATTAATAAAAACCTTGAACTTTCCACCTGAACTGGCTCTGGTATTCCGGTGACTGTTCCGAGAGGCTCATCCCAGGATGAGCCCCTTGAGGTCGGCAGTCCAGCCTTTTCCCTTTGGCTACTGTAAGTTAACTCAGGTGCACGTGCCCGGGGGACCCGGATTTCTACACTGTTTCAGAGAAAATCTCATCCTATAACCACATCCTGTCCATGCCTCCCATGCCCCTGACGTGGGAAAACAGGCACAGCCGGGTCCTGGCAAGGGGAGCATTACGGCTTCCCAGGGGGCTCAGATGGCAGAGTCTGACTATAGTGCAGGAGACTCAGCCTTGAGCCCCGGGTCAGGAAGATGCCCCAGAGAAGCAAATGGCAACCCACTCCAATATTCTTGCCTTGGCGGGCTACAATCCATGCTCAAGGTAAGACTGAGACCTCCCCTTAATTTGGATTCCCCAGTGGTTCGAGTGGTAAAGAATCTGCCTGCATTGCAAGAGATTCAAAAGATACAAGTTTGATCCCTGGGTCAGGAAGATAGCCCCTGGAGGAGGAAATGACAGCCCACTCTGGTATTCTTCCCCAGAAAACCCCAAGGACAGAGGAGCCTGGCGGGCTGCAGTCCACGTGGTCACAAAGAGTCGGAAGCGACTGAGCATGCATGTACCCGGCGGTGTCGACAAACAGGAAGCTGTTGCACATCTTCATTGGGTTAAAGGCCAGAAAGTTGTAACAAGGATGTTGAACGTGTGTGCATATAAAGGTCACACAACATAGCTGTCCAATCTATACCAGAAGAAATGTGTGGCTGCCCTTTGTTTCTCTTTCACAAAGATAAAAAGCAGTCAGAAATCCACAAGCCTCTGATGACAGAGGCCCCGGGACAGACACGGGGTCACAATCCAACAGGACTCAACAGACCAAGGGTCCATGAAACATCCTCACATTGCAAGGCGGGCAAAACAAGGTGGAGATGGAAACTGTGGGAAGGAAGGGCCAGGAGTCACGGGGGGACCATGGCCGCTTCGTCCAGTGGCTGTGGAGGTCGGCACAACAGGAGTACCAGTGAACAGGGACGAGATGCTCACTGGGATGAAGGCTTTACATAAATGCACCAGGACGGTTCCCAGGGCAAAGGGGTCTGTCCTCCTGCTCACTGCACCTCCCCACGCCTGACCGTCAACAGTGCCTACAGGGCACAGACAGACGGTCCTGTGGCTGGTCCTCTCCCCCAGTGCCTACGACTTTCTATGACTTTCTTCTAGGATAAACATCCTCCTTCCTGCAGAAGAAAAATATTTATGTGCTCTTTTTTTTTTTTGGCAAGATGGAAAAAATTGCACAGGGAAACAGTGGGAAGAAAAATGAGATCCACCGCAACACAATGAAGCTGATGGGATTCTCGCAGCTGGATTTATCTGGGAAGAGCATGAGGAAACACCGGATAATCCTGCACTGAGTCTCTACCAGACAACATTTACGGTAATGGCTGGGAAACTGGATCTAGGAACTATTCCAAGTCCCGGGGATTAGCAAGTAATCGCAGGCTCAAGTCCTGATACAATTCTGGAGAGACGTGGACGGATTCCGAGAATNCCGGATCTAGGAACTATTCCAAGTCCCGGGGATTAGCAAGTAATCGCAGGCTAAGTCCTGATACAATTCTGGAGAGACGTGGACGGATTCCGAGAATTAACTAGCAAAACAGGATTTAAAAAGGTGAAAACTGTGATCCCTGCACACACTGGTCAGTGTTAGCGGACCTCTTCATTCACCTGTGTGCAGCCCTTCACCGCACTTCNAGCTTCTCCATGGTTAGAGACACACAATTGTCAATGTGGGAAACAAAAAAACCCACTGCAGATCAGGATCTTAGCGCCTATTACTTTATCCGAAACGGATCATAAACATTCTTGTGAAGTGGCTCCATCAGCCAAGGCCCCTGTCTGGGGCCGGGACCAGGGGTGTTCTTTCCATACGGGCTATCACTCCACAAGGGATTCCTATTGGCAAAAGTGTCATGGATGTCAAGGGGGGCTTGGGGGGAGAAGTAATGAAGCACAGTTTGAATCGTCTGACTGTACATAAAGGGATATCAGTGCAAGACTATGTCAAAACAGTTGGAAAGAGTTGAGAGTTGGCACCAAATTTCAGGGAAAATACTCTTTGCCATGCAGAGCTGCTCACAGCAATATGCAGTCACTCTGCAAACTGAACGCATGATTACCTTGTGTTTCAGCCAGAAGACTTCAGCCAATTGTAGGGTGAATATTCTGAATGTCTCAATTTTTACATTCACACCAAAAAACTTTTAGACACTTAGGACAGATTTTCAGAGATGTTTAGAGTTTTAAATGCCACCCACCCTTTCTAAACAATGGCCTGAGCCAGGTACTCCCCAAATACTATTACAGAACAGGGGCTTCCCAGGTAGGTCAGTGGTTAAGAATCCACCTGCAGTGTAGGAGACCCGAGTTCAATCTCTGGGTCAGGAAGATTCCCTGGAGAAGGAAACAACCCATTCCAGTGTTCCTGCCTGGGAAATTCCACGGACAGAGGAGTCTGGTGGGGGTCCATGGGGGTCAGAAAAGAGCTGGACAGGACTTAGCAACTAACAACAGGAACACATTAGAGGATCACTGTGCAAGAAAGGCTGCGCGCATCTCTAAGATGACCCAGGTGGGCGTCTTTTTAATGTTCCTCTGAAGTACATTTCCTTCCATTAAAAATGTGTATTTGCTTGGAAAGAATTTCATTTTAATTCACACAATTTGTTTTAACTAGATGGTTGGCAGATTACTTGTGCTTCATTTAAGAGTTTGGCTGAGTATTTGTGAATTTGTAATACACAGAATTTTCTAAAAATCAAAACATATCTGGGGCATTCCTAGATCCACTTTAATCTTAGATTTTTCCCCATCCTTGATTTTCATTACCTTTTTAAATTTTTTTTCCTATTTTGCTTTCCTATAAGCATCTTCCCATCTGTAACGTGGGAGATCAGAGATGATCGAATGAAGAGAGAAAATCTTTTTTATCACATCTGACCTATTGATAGATCTGTACAAATCTAAAATACACCTCACAGAATCATCTCTTCTTGACTCTCAGCATCTGTAATGGTTCAGAAAGCCTTCCCCATTCTGGGGATTCGGAGGGACCTGACTGGGGGCCAAGTGACGACTCAAACAGCAAAGAGCACCAAGGACTCAGTGTTCACTCACTCGGGCCGAGAGCTGCTGAAACAGAGCTTCAGCTGAACTGCTTCCTAAACGGGAGTTACCGTGAGGACCACCATCATTCTCATCACCCTGGCCAACCCACTGCCTCCCCAGACAGACGGAAGAGGCTCTCAGCAGAAAAGCTGGAGGCGTGACTCTCATTCCTCCCAGGGCTTGCAGAGAACCCTGAACAAAAGAGGGGCAGCTTCAGGCGCTTGTGGAATGAAGCAAGAAACCTCTTTCCGTGAGCGCATGTTCATTCATCAAGATGTTCTGCAGATGCTCATTCAGCAATTTTCAGATACGTCTACATGAACAATCCAGCCCTGTTCTTTTCTTAAGGTTATCTTAGGAGACTTTCCCAAGTGCTTTGCCAGAATCCAAATATGCTTTATCTAGGGCCTTTTTCGGCTTACCCACAGTCATGTTGGGCTTCCCTGGTGGCTCAGAGGGTAAAGAACATGCCTGCCAATGCCAGAGACTTAGGCGTGATCCCTGGGTCAAGGAAGAGCCCCTAGAGAAGGGCTTGTCAATTCACTCCAGTATTCTTGCCTGGAGATTCCCATGGACAAAAGTTCCTGGCGGGCTACAGTGCACGGGGTCGCAGAGAGTTAGACACGACTTAGGGACTGAACACCACCATCACAGTCAAACCACCACAGCAGGCCACGAGAACAGGGGGGTTGCACTCTGACTTTCCAGACTCAGAAACCACCAAGCAGGAAAAGGGATTTCAAGTTGCGTACATAACCAGGAGGTCCACGGGTGGCCTGGCTTCTGATCCGGGAGGACACAGGTCACAGGGCTAATCAGAGGCAGAGCCGGCGCCAGAATTCACTTCTGCTGCTCCGACTCCCAGGCAATTCCAGTTTCATTACGCGCTGCTACCTTCAGGCACCTCAATCAATATCAGCTGAATTAAGGCAAAATGAAACAAGGAGGGCCTGTCTCCTCCCTGGGGTCGCTGATAGGCTCCTCTGACTCTGCCTCTCAAGACCTACACAGCTCGGGATCCTGGAGGAAATGCGAAGGCGCCTGCGGGCTTCCCCGCGGACGGGGTCACTGCTGTGTGCTCGCTTTATTTCACTGTGTCCTCTGCCAAGGAAGTGATTTGTCCAGCGATCACGTGTCCCTCCATTTATGCTACAGACATTCTTTAGCATTTCCTGGATTACAGATGCTGTGCTGGGTGCTTGGGATGCGAATGTGCTGAAGACACTGACAGGTGCAGATAAAGGACGGTGTAAGTAGGAGGCCCAGGAACTGTGCACGACCTTCACATGTTCAGGCTTTTAATGTCAAAGCTGGAAGAGATGGGAGACGTGAGTCAAGATTCAACGGCCTAGAGAGGCTCCACAAGATAAACAGGACGGAGAAAAGCCCACTTAGGGCCACCTTCAGCTTCTCCAAACACATCCGGAGACGCTACCTGGCCTGGGAAACGTCTCCTGTTTTTCTTCTCAGTTTCTATGACTTATAATTAAGTTTTTTGTCAGTTTGTGCATTTTATTTTACTTTGTAGAGAAGGTATTACTTCTTAATTGGAACTATTCTTAGAGTTAGTTGGGAAAGTTGCCCATTTGTGATTAATTAGCTTTTCGATTATTTTGTGTTTAAGAGCCTAGAGGCCTTTAGGCATATGCACCTGAAAATTAAAATTTATTAATGTTAACATAATGAAATCAAAATGATTTTATGTAATTTCATGATTTATATTTTGGGGGAAAGTTATTTAAATGTAATTTATAGGCCTTTCCCCCCAGCATAACTGCTTTCACCCTCCTCACTTTCCTTGGCAAGAAAAATCCGAAGATTTCTTAAGTCTCTTCTCATGTAAAATGACCTGCACCTCGCCTTTCACTGTTCTTTGGCTTTCACTGTTCTTTCTCGTTACTGTCTCCACTGCTCTACTTTTCCTCTGATTCGCTGCTTCTGACCAGCAAGTGCAGTCACGCGGCGGGGGCGGGGGTGGGGGGCAGCTGGCCACTCTCACCACCGTGCCTCTTGCCCTGTGTCTCAGTCCCTCGGAGCTCCGGAGGCCGGGGGGGGAAGCTGTGTCCCAGGGGCTCCTGCCTTCAGAGTCCCGGGGAGGAGGACAGGAAGCAGGGGACTCACCTGGGAGGCCGGCCCCAAACACACCAGAAGGAAGCCCGCCCCGAACACACCAGAAGGAAGCCTGCCCAGAGGGAGGGCTCCTGGGTACTGGCCCACCGTGATGAGACACAGGCGGCCGCCCCTCTTCACCAGGATGCCATTCCATGGGTTCAGCTGCCCGGCAGGGACCCTCCTAGTGCGGCCTCAGGAGCAGGGGTGGGAGCCCGCTCTCCCATGAGGTCAGGCTCTGCTCCCCCATCCACATGCCCATCCACCTTGGATGGGTGACCAAGTGGCCTCCCTGGCCTGGAAGTCACCGAGCTGAGACAGGCTCTGGCCCTGCGCTCCGGCGGCTCGAATTCGTCCGGTGTGAGGCTCCATGCCTGCTGCTCCGGGGGCCGAGAAGAACCTCACCATGAGGGGGACAGCAGTCTGCCCAAGGCACAGGCCGGACGCAGAGAGGTAGAGCTGGCAAACCCGAGTGGGACGGAGACCCTGGTCCATGGCTGCGAGACGCACACAAGTGGACAGGCTGGTGTCAGGCCAGGACGGGGCAAAGTGACCCGGGGGACGCCCCCCAGTGCCCACCTCCCAGAGCCGCCATCCTTGAAAACAGAGTGGGGAACTTTCACCCTTGAGATAACCTCAGAATCATTAAATTAAAAAAAAAAAAAAAAAGGATGAAATGAGGCAAAATCTTTGTTTAAAAAGAAAAGAGAGAAAAACCACCTACCCCGCTGACCCCTGCCTCCCTCCTCCACCCCGGTAAGACTCCCCGGGTCCTGCTCCTCCCGGCCTTCTTCCTGGTGACAGTCTCCGGCATCCCGAGCCCGCGGGCCTCACGAGACGCAAAGCTAACGGTACAGTCAGCACCGACCAGGGGAGCTGGACGTTAGAAAACAAGACAGGGCGACATCCTGTATTTTAAGTAACAGAGAAACAAACCAGAAGCCGTGTGTAAAGATAAACACACAGGGATGCGCATACGCTGGGTGCAGGTTATATGCAGACGCAGTGTTGTGGATGCTATTCCTCCCAATAACCCGTTATCCAAACCACGGTGTGCCGTGGCAGGTGCCCACGTAAAGCAGCCGCCCACTTTCGTGGGAGAGCGGCTCTGCTGCCCTGCCCACCGTCCGTCTGTACCCCTGCCTGCAGCCCCAGCGCTGAGATCGACCCGTTACCCTCCCGACACCCCCTCCGTGTTCTTCAGCTCCTCCCCGGAAAGTCAGTCACCCGGGAGGTCCAAGGGCCCCTCGTCTTAGCCTTGAGAACCCACGTCCCTCGTGCCCGCCTCTGAGCCGCTCTGCTCCTCTGCCATCTCCTGGGTCTCCCCTCCGTGTCCAGAGACAACCCTCAGCATCTGACCTGCTTCCCCAGAGACCACGAGAGCTGAGTGGGGCCACTGGACAACGCCCTGATTCAAAGAGTCAGCTCTGATTACAGTTTTCACCTCCCTTTAAAGCTATTATGATTATTCTCTGAAAACCAGGGCAAGCTCCCAGCTGCTACCTCAGCCTGCCAATTACTCATTCTTGTCTGGGAACTTTCACGTCTAACCGCGTTTTTAAACTAAATGAAAGTACTAAAAATTAATAGCTGGAAGAAGAGATGAAAAGGAACATGCTTCAAGCTCATTTTTAGCCATTATAAGTTAGAGGGAGCCCAAACGTTAGTCTTTGGGGGGAAAAAAAGAGAAGAGCTTCTGTTTTCATGAATTGGTACAAGACACACCAATGAGATAACACGTCAAACCCTAGATGGGCCCTGGACACAAACTTCTGAGTCACATGTCCAGTCTGTAGGTCAACGTCAGCTGGCAGGACCGCACTCAACAAGGGGAGAGCTGATCGGGCTCGGCACAGGGAAATAACCGCTAAGGTGTTGGATGCCATCCATTCTTTTGCTGCCAAATTCTGCAACCTGTCTTTGAAAGGCTCTGAGCGCTGCATGCACAGAGAAGGTAGGTGGCAGAGAAGGGCTGGACAGGTCAGGCATCTGTGAGCACCAGTTTGCACAAAGATCTGAAACCCCAGGCAGCAGTGTGCGTGCACCCGAATGTGCAAACCCAGAGGACAGTGATCCCGGGCTGAAAATCAAAGCTGCTGACCGCAGACACACACCCAGGAAGCGGGGCAGGCTTAGCCTTTCAGCCTCTCTCCGTGGAGAACTCGGCTGCCCTGAGCCACACGCAAGGTTTACTGTCACGGGCAGACCTCCCTGCTAGCTTCTCCTGCGCCGCCTTTCAGAAGTTCTCCACTAGATGCTTTCACACCTGCCTAAATGATCAACCCCGGCCGCAGATGGTCGTTCTCACCATTGCTGCGTCTGGGAGCGACATCTGTCCCCCAGAGCAGACCTTTCCCAGGCCCAAAGCATCAGGAGCAACATGACCGACAAGCATGAAGCATCCCACCCGCCATCTGCGCGTGCTGGTCTCCGGCCTAAGGCCAGGGAACCTTCAGGTGGGGGTGGGGGTGCTAGAGACCAGCCAGGAAGCCCGCTCACAGAGCTGACAAGCGTTCGGGGTGTGGGCTCACGGTGCTGCAGGCAGCACACGGCATGGCTGCGCGGGAGGCTGGCAGCCGGCGGTCGGCTCGCGTCTACCCAGTCCTACCCCAGGTGCTCGCCCTCCAGCGACCATCCGATAGCTGGCATCCACCCATCTCGAGAGCTGAGGTTCAGGCTTTGGTTCAGGCTCATGGTGGGGTAGCGTGGGGGCTCTCCTTCCAGCGGGGCTGTGTTTCCACCTGCAGAGAAATTTCCAGGAGGGCAATTCTTCCAACCCCCTCGCTCTGCCCATCACTGAGACTGTGGGGAAGGAGTAAGTTCCCAATAGGTCCTTATTCCTGGAGGAGGCAGGCCTCAAATGCTGGAAATCTGCTTTTTCCTGTGCTTCCACTTCAGCCAGAGGAGAGAGGACACCTGTCATGCTGAGTCCCCGATGCCCTTAGGAGGGCTAGTGAGGAGGGCGGAGCAAGCGGCGATGGGCCCCCGGAGGAAGAGGCGGTAGGGGAGAAATCAAGTGAACCTTCTGCTCTCTCCATCTGCTCCGGTGTCTCATTCTCAACTTGCTTTAGCTCAGGAGCGTAAGATATGGCTCTTCCGGGTGCAACTGAGAGCAATTAAACTTGAATTTACAAAGTAAAGGGTTGATTTATCATGAAAATATTCAGGGGACTGGTGGAACCTGAGGGCAGCCTCAGGGAAACATCCCCACAGGAGGTTAAATATGACCCTGCCTGCCTTCGGCATCCTCTTCCTTCTTCCTGTCTCCTCTGCCTGCTGACTCTCTAGTCTGAAGTAGGCGACTCAGCCAAACGGCCTCAGCACACAGCCTCAGGCGCTGAGCAGAGTCTGGACCACTTGTTGTCTGAGACAGAGTCGTGGGCACACATCTGCACGGCCCAGCCCGGCCGGGGCCTGCTGGCAGCCGTCTGGGATGGAGGTACGTGTCCTCGGTGGAGTGAAGCAGGCGGGGCAGGGCTGGGCTCTGGGGACCATGCTGGAGACCCGGGGAGCCGCCCCCCTAAGTTGCTGGGTAGAGGCTGCAGTCACTGGATAAGTTTCAGGCAGATCTGGAGGCCCCTGGGCATCAGCCCCCCCCATCCCACCCTGGC
>SJYW01048124.1:170597-202243 GCA_006410735.1 Raphicerus campestris | reverse complement strand
CCACCCTGGCTTATTTTAATGCAACCGTTAGCGGTGGTGGTGCTTTACTCACGGAGTCGTGTCCAACTCTGTGTGACCCCATGGACTGCAGTCCACCAGGCTCCTCTGCCCACGGGACTCTCCAGACAAGGACACTGGAGTGGCTTGCCATTTCCTCCTCCGGGGGATCTTCCCGACCCAGAGATCAAATCTGCACCTCCTGCGCTGCAGGTGGATTCTTTATGACTGCGCCACCAGGAAACCCTTCGCAATCAGTGATTACGACACTAAAAATGAGCAGCTGGAGACAATGTGACTTTGGAAGGCACGGAGGCTGAAACCTGGACTGTCTCGAGCAAATGGACACGTGGTTGGGTCACTCATAGGGACTGGCTCTGCTAAGAAAATGGGACTAAACAGCTGAAAATCAGGCAGGACTTGCTAATTAACAGGGACTGTCCTTCAGGGGACTATTGCCTTCAGCTTCCTCAGTCCAGAGCTGGGGGACCCCTCCGTGAGTCTCTGAGGCTTAACCCGAGATTCAGACTCGAGACCCTGCGATGTCTGTATCACACCCACAAGTCGGCTGAGTCCCCAACCACCCCACGCCCTTCCTTCCGTGACAGGGCCATTTCCCTGGGTGAACTAACCCTGCATATACTCATCACTGGACCCCCTACCCACCCAGTTCCTAAGAAAGTGCAAGGCAAGACCTATCCTCCCCGTCTCGGGGGTTTGGTTAAAACATCACAGGGACAGAAAATGCTCCAGTTCAGGTCATTCCAGAGCTCAGAGCCACCCTGCCTCCTGCCCCTTTTGAGGGCTCACTGGTTCTACGAACAACTCAGTGTCCTTTTAATGCTTTCTCACCTCACCCCTCTTCCTGCAGTAAAATCTGAGACCGCCAGAGTCGGGTCCTCCGGGAGATGGTGATGAACAGGGAGGCCTGGCGTGCTGCGATTCATGGGGTCGCANCCACCCTGGCTTATTTTAATGCAACCGTTAGCGGTGGTGGTGCTTTACTCACGGAGTCGTGTCCAACTCTGTGTGACCCCATGGACTGCAGTCCACCAGGCTCCTCTGCCCACGGGACTCTCCAGACAAGGACACTGGAGTGGCTTGCCATTTCCTCCTCCGGGGGATCTTCCCGACCCAGAGATCAAATCTGCACCTCCTGCGCTGCAGGTGGATTCTTTATGACTGCGCCACCAGGAAACCCTTCGCAATCAGTGATTACGACACTAAAAATGAGCAGCTGGAGACAATGTGACTTTGGAAGGCACGGAGGCTGAAACCTGGACTGTCTCGAGCAAATGGACACGTGGTTGGGTCACTCATAGGGACTGGCTCTGCTAAGAAAATGGGACTAAACAGATGAAAATCAGGCAGGACTTGCTAATTAACAGGGGCTGTCCTTCAGGAGACTATTGCCTTCAGCTTCCTCAGTCCAGAGCTGGGGGACCCCTCCGTGAGCCTCTGAGGCTTAACCCGAGATTCAGACTCGAGACCCTGCGATGTCTGTATCACACCCACAAGTCGGCTGAGTCCCCAACCACCCCACGCCCTTCCTTCCGTGACAGGGCCATTTCCCTGGGTGAACTAACCCTGCATATACTCATCACTGGATCCCCTACCCACCCAGTTCCTAAGAAAGTGCAAGGCAAGACCTATCCTCCCCGTCTCGGGGGTTTGGTTAAAACATCACAGGGACAGAAAATGCTCCAGTTCAGGTCATTCCAGAGCTCAGAGCCACCCTGCCTCCTGCCCCTTTTGAGGGCTCACTGGTTCTACGAACAACTCAGTGTCCTTTTAATGCTTTCTCACCTCACCCCTCTTCCTGCAGTAAAATTTGAGACCGCCAGAGTCGGGTCCTCCGGGAGATGGTGATGAACAGGGAGGCCTGGCGTGCTGCGATTCATGGGGTCGCAAAGAATCGGATACGACTGAGCGACTGAACTAACCTGAACTGAGTCGGGTGCTCGGCTTGCAGCCTAAGCAGCCTGACTCCGCCGCGCTGAGCCCAGGCCTGCCTGACCCCGGAGTCTGCGCCCCTCACCGCACGGCGGGTGTCTTCCCCGCCACCCGGGCGCCAGCAGGCCTGCTCCGGCCCCCACGCCCAGAAGCCACTGGGAGGCCCCGTTCACTCTCAGCGGCTTGGCCGACCTTGACGTCCCCACTGGCCGGGAGACAGCTTTCAGGGAGCCGCCTTCCTCCTCAAACCGTGCGCAGCCTGCATCCTGCTTCAGCAAGACCACAGGCGTCTGGTCCGAGAGAAGCAGGCTCTCGGTGGAGACTCTGCGGCCTCCACGTCGGCCTCTTCGTCAAGACGTGGAGGAAAGTGCAGCTGCGGGGCGGCCAGCGTCTCCCAGCACAGCACACACACCCTCCCGGCTGGAGAGAGGGAAGGCTCCCGGCAGAGCGGCGGGAGGCACAGCTGAGCGGGACAGGGCTGGCTCACGTCCCTGTCTGCCTTGTTAAAACGCCGTCCAGGGCAGAAGTGCTGACGCAAAGAATCGTGTAAAACTTGTATCTGCATAAAAGGACGTGTTTGCAGAGGACGCTGGCCCTGGCAGTGCGGCCTCAGCTTGGCGACTCCGCTGTCTGCCTCCGCCAGAGTCCAGGGTGCCCCATCAACAGGCCTGCGNTAGCTCAAACGGTAAAGAACCTGCCTGCAATGCAGGAGACCGGGGTCTGATCTCTGGGTCGGGAAGATCCTCTGGAGAAGGGAATGGCAATCCACTCCAGTGCTCTTGCCTGGAGAATCCCACGGACAGAGAAGCCTGGCGGGCTACAGCGTGTGGGGTCGCAGAGAGTCGGACACGACTGAGCAACTAACGCACACCCAGGAGACAAAGCCGCGCCCACCTTCAGTGCCGATGCCTCACTGACCACGGCAGCAGCGACAGCGGCCCCAAGCTGAGGGCGGGAAACAGAGCTTGGCGAGATATGTCAGCTTCTGCTGTTAAGAAAAGAGCACGGTGTTCCTCTCAATCCTTTTTCTGACATTTAATCCAAGACAGTCAGTGAGTCCACATGCTGTCCAGTTTGTCCTTTGTCTCACATTAAGAATTTCATCCTCAACAGGAGTGGAAGAAAGATCCACCCTTGAGAGATGCTCGGGACCCAGAGAGGCGGGATGGGGCCCGGTGCCTGCGTCCTGACGGACTGTTTACACTGAATTCCGATCACGTGGGGTTGGGTCTTACACCCTGACAGGTTGAATTGTGCCCTCCCTCCATTCATACGGTGAGGTCCTGGCTGCAGAACCTCAGAGCGTTTGGAGGTGAGGTCTTCACAGAGGTTACGAGGTGAAATGAGATCCCTGAGGCGGACTCTGAGTCTACTGGTGTCCTGGTAAGATTAGGACACAGACACACACAGTGAAGACCCTGGGAGGGTCACGGGGAGGAGGGGGCACCCGCCAGCCAAGGAGAAAGCAACCCTGCGGCACCCTGAGCTTGGACATCCAGCCTTCAGACTGTGAGGGATGGCATTCCCGTGACCCCGTCTAGTCTGTAGGGCTCCATTAGGGCAGCCGGAGTGGACTGATACGGCCCCGTCTCCTGCGTGCTGTGCACAGGTGCCCAGCTTTCAGGTAGAACAAATTCACCAGCTTCCCAAAAGTCTTCCTTGCTTTGCTGACAAAATATCCTGGAAGCGGAACATCTCATGAGGTCTGACTTCTAATGATCTCGTACTGACTCCCAGAACACCAACAGAGAAGTCATCATCTAAAAACATGCAGGCGACAGCGACCCAGCTGAGCGCCCCGGCCCGCCACAGACCGGCCAGGAAGGCAGGCAGCGCGCCTCCACACCAAGGGTCAGGAGAAGGGACACCCACTCCAAGGCGGGGAGAAGAGACAGTCTGAGGTGGTGCGGCGAAGTCACTGCAGGGAGTCGGGAGAGGAATCAACTGGCGGAGGGGGGGATTCTAGTGGAAAAGCAGGTCACAGTAATTTGAGGGGGAGGGAGTGTCCACTGATGATTTTAACGAAATGAGTTTTCTCCAGCGTGGGGACAGGAGTGGAAGGAGCCCAACATTAGGCCAGAAGAGGGCTTGCCGACAGATGAAAAGAAAAGAAAAGAAAAGAAACCTTTAATTCTTGCAGGAAAGACACTTGAGACATCTTGAGAGAAACACGGAAGTCTTCAGGCTAAATGCTGTTTAGTCACCAAGTCGTGTCTGACTCTGCGGCCATGAGGACTGTAGCCTGCCAGGCTCCTCTGTCCGTGGGACTCCCGGTAAACACCATGGCGCTAAAGAAACGCAGGACGTGCTGTGTATGAAAGAGTAAGGATTCTGGCTGCCTCCCAGTAAGTCACAGGAGCCCCAGCAATAAACTCTTTTTCTTTACAGGCATTTTCACACGATTCCAGTTGTTATCTCATTAAACTAAGAAAATGTTTACTTTCTCCTTTTCGGAATGTTTGAGCCGAATTTACTGCTCTATATTATCTATTTAAAAGTGGACAGGCGATCAAAAGGTGAAATTATTGATAAAGCATGAAAGTTAGAGGTCATCTCTTCCAACTGCTTATCTGAAAACCGACTGGCAATTATTGAGACTTAAAAAAAAGCTGCCAGAGGGTGGCCGGCCGTGAGGCCTTTGTTGGCTGCAGTCCTTTCTTTCATTTCTTCTGGGCACCCTGGCCCCTTCCCCTGTAGGTCTGCGTCCTGGGCTTTCACTACTGAATCAATTCTACGTCCAGCCCACTGCAATTCACAGACAGACCAAGTGCCTAACTTTAGGCCTTGCTGGTTAAAGTCAAAAGAACAAAACTTGAATGTTTACGACAACCTCGTTTCTTCCTTCATCCATTCACTGCACATCCACTGGGTGTCAACATGTGCCAGGGACAGATCTAGACACTGATGCTACGATGGTGAAAAGAAACACAAGTTCCTTGTCGTGGCAGAGCTTAAAGCTTCACTGGTGTGCTGCACAGCCGTGCAAGGGTGTAAGGAAGAGGGACACCAAACCGAAGGGGTGATTCGCTGCTTAGAGAGGACCTCTCAGCTGCAGGAGCTTAACAGAATCACCAGCCTCGTCCTGGAGAGCCTTCCCGCCCTGAACTCTGGGCAGCCAGTCAATTAGGGCTGACACATGGGTTGTAATCTATTTACTGTTCCCGCTTTGAGCATGAAAATTTAAACAGCAAGCTCTCGCAGGTTCCAAACAGTTCTGTGAGGGTTTCTGCTCTGGATCACTTCACCGGAGAAGACAATTCGTGTGGATCAAGCCAGTCTCGAGGACGTGAACCGCCACTTCCCTGTTAGGGGTTTAATTGTGGATAAAACTTAACAGATGGTCTTCTGACTCAAATAAAAGAGCAGAGTTGGAACCCAGAGGCTAAACGGTTTATGTTCCATAAGGAGCCTTTGGCCTGAAGAGCAGGCTTCCATCTCCCTTCCCACCTCCAGTTCTTTCTTTGCACCTTTCGCCTTTCTATTAGACTAGACCCCAGAAGCATCAGCAGAACAGAGGCTGTGTTTGCATTTCCAATGCACTTTTAATTATAGGAAACAGTTGGCAAAATATCAAAACCCCATGTACAATTTCTTCTGGTTCCACTGGGAGCACACAGGTTTGCCGAGAGAGGAAAAACATGGAAAATATAATAAAGTTGGAGAGTTATGACAATGCAGAAAAGGAAAGAAAGGATGAGACACGGGCAGGAAAGAGTGACAAATTTCCATCTTTCAGCGGCCACCCTACCTCGGGTCAAAAGCTAGAAAAGTGCGTTCTAATATAAGGTGGCTTAACCTGCAATCACATTTCTGACCTCCACAGAGTACACAGTTGGAAAAAGACTTTATTATTTGAGAGCAAAGAAAACGAGGTGATGAAGAGGGGAGGGAAAATGACAAAGTCCCCTTCTCCTCCAACCTCTCGTGCCCGGATGCGTCACTTCCCGCAGCCAGTCATTTTCGGAGGTGTGATCCCAAGGGAAGAACAGTCACTCCTTAAACAAACTAACAGGTTCGTTGGGTTACAAGGGTCAAATAGAAGGAAAAGATGGATCTGAACCACAAAGAGGCATGTAACAGCTATTTTCCATTGCTTTTTCCTCACCTCATTTTCTTTGGGGGGCTTCCCTGGTGGCTCAGAGGTTAAAGTGTCTGCCTCGAATGCGGGAGACCCGGGTTTGATCCCTGGGTCGGGAAGATTCCCTTGGAGAAGGAAATGGCAACCCCCTCCAGTATTCTTGCCTGGAGAATCCCATGGACGGAGAAGCCTAGTAGGTTACAGTCCAGGGGGTCGCAGAGAGTCGGACACGACTGAGCAACTTCACCGTCACCTTCACCTTCTTTGGACAGACCATGAGGACACCTTGAGCACTTGAGTTCTAGGAGGGGGGCGGGGGAGGAAAAGGACACCGGCAGAGCCTCTCTGTGAGACTGCGCCTGAAACGCTCCTCATCGGTCACGTGACCGTGGGCAGGCCACATGGCAAAGGAGATGCTGGGGAAGTAAGGAAGGCTGGCATGCAAAAGGGACAAGAGTGGGGGTGCCCAGGGTCTGAGACTGGGCGGCGGGCAGAGGAGGAAGAGCAGGCATGAGCTCAACCCTGGTTTGCCCGTCCAGAGGGGCCCCCCTCTCCAACAGGGGAAACGCATCTCCACTTTGCTCCCAGTGCTAACGGGAAGATCGGGGCTGAGGAACAGGGACACGGCGGGGCTCCCTGAGACTCGGAGGAGGAGGCTCTGCAGGCAGCTGCGGACCCCTGAGACCCCAGACGCGGGCCAGAGGCTGAGNTGAAGGGACTTCTCTGTAGCTCAAACGGTAAAGAACCTGCCTGCAATGCAGGAGACCGGGGTCTGATCTCTGGGTCGGGAAGATCCTCTGGAGAAGGGAATGGCAATCCACTCCAGTGCTCTTGCCTGGAGAATCCCACGGACAGAGAAGCCTGGCGGGCTACAGCGTGTGGGGTCGCAGAGAGTCGGACACGACCGAGCAACTAACGCACACCCAGGAAACAAAGCCGCGCCCACCTTCAGTGCCGATGCCTCACTGACCACGGCAGCAGCGACAGTGGCCCAAGCTGAGGGCGGGAAACAGAGCTTGGCGAGATATGTCAGCTTCTACTGTTGAGAAAAGAGCACGGTGTTCCTCTCACTCCTTTTTCTGACATTTAATCCAAGACAGTCAGTGAGTCCACATGCTGTCCAGTTTGTCCTTTGTCTCACATTAAGAATTTCATCCTCAACAGGAGTGGAAGAAAGATCCACCCTTGAGAGATGCTCGGGACCCAGAGAGGCGGGATGGGGCCCGGTGCCTGCGTCCTGACGGACTGTTTACACTGAATTCCGATCACGTGGGGTTGGGTCTTACACCCTGACAGGTTGAATTGTGCCCTCCCTCCATTCATACGGTGAGGTCCTGGCTGCAGAACCTCAAAGCGTTTGGAGGTGAGGTCTTCACAGAGGTTACGAGGTGAAATGAGATCCCTGAGGCGGACTCTGAGTCTACTGGTGTCCTGGTAAGATGAGGACACAGACACACACAGTGAAGACCCTGGGAGGGTCACGGGGAGGAGGGGGCACCCGCCAGCCAAGGAGAAAGCAACCCTGCGGCACCCTGAGCTTGGACATCCAGCCTTCAGACTGTGAGGGATGGCATTCCCGTGACCCCGTCTAGTCTGTAGGGCTCCATTAGGGCAGCCGGAGTGGACTGATACGGCCCCGTCTCCTGCGTGCTGTGCACAGGTGCCCAGCTTTCAGGTAGAACAAATTCACCAGCTTTCCAAAAGTCTTCCTTGCTTTCCTGACAAAATATCCTGGAAGCGGAACATCTCATGAGATCTGACTTCTAATGATCTCGTACTGACTCCCAGAACACCAACAGAGAAGTCATCATCTAAAAACATGCAGGCGACAGTGACCCAGCTGAGCGCCCCGGCCCGCCACAGACCGGCCAGGAAGGCAGGCAGCGCGCCTCCACACCGAGCGTCAGGAGAAGGGACACCCGCTCCAAGGCGGGGAGAAGAGACAGTCTGAGGTGGTGTGGCGAAGTCACTGCAGGGAGTCGGGAGAGGAATCAACTGGCGGAGGGGGGGATTCTAGCGGAAAAGCAGGTCACAGTAATTTGAGGGGGAGGGAGTGTCCACTGACGATTTTAATGAAATGAGTTTTCTCCAGCGTGGGGACAGGAGTGGAAGGAGCCCAACATTAGGCCAGAAGAGGGCTTGCCGACAGATGAAAAGAAAAGAAACCTTTAATTCTTGCAGGAAAGACACTTGAGACATCTTGAGAGAAACATGGAAGTCTTCAGGCTAAATGCTGTTTAGTCACCAAGTCGTGTCTGACTCTGCGGCCACGAGGACTGTAGCCTGCCAGGCTCCTCTGTCCGTGGGACTCCTGGTAAACACCATGGCACTAAAGAAACGAAGGACGTGCTGTGTATGAAAGAGTAAGGATTCTGGCTGCCTCCCAGTAAGTCACAGGAGCCCCAGCAATAAACTCTTTCTTTACAGGCATTTTCACACGATTCCAGTTGTTATCTCATTAAACTAAGAAAATGTTTACTTTCTCCTTTTCGGAATGTTTGAGCCGAATTTACTGCTCTATATTATCTATTTAAAAGTGGACAGGCGATCAAAAGGTGAAATTATTGATAAAGCATGAAAGTTAGAGGTCATCTCTTCCAACTGCTTATCTGAAAACCGACTGGCAATTATTGAGACTTAAAAAAAAGCTGCCAGAGGGTGGCCGGCCGTGAGGCCTTTGTTGGCTGCAGTCCTTTCTTTCATTTCTTCTGGGCACCCTGGCCCCTTCCCCTGTAGGTCTGCGTCCTGAGCTTTCACTACTGAATCAATTCTACGTCCAGCCCACTGCAATTCACAGACAGACCAAGTGCCTAACTTTAGGCCTTGCTGGTTAAAGTCAAAAGAACAAAACTTGAACAACCTTACCTTGCTGGTTAAAGTCAAAAGAACAAAACTTACGACAACCTCATTTCTTCCTTCATCCATTCACTGCACATCCACTGGGTGTCAACATGTGCCAGGGACAGATCTAGACACTGATGCTACGATGGTGAAAAGAAAGACAAGTTCCTTGTCGTGGCAGAGCTTAAAGCTTCACTGGTGTGCTGCACAGCGGTGCAAGGGTGTAAGGAAGAGGGACACCAAACCGAAGGGGTGATTCGCTGCTTAGAGAGGACCTCTCAGCTGCAGGAGCTTAACAGAATCACCAGCCTCGTCCTGGAGAGCCTTCCCGCCCTGAACTCTGGGCAGCCAGTCAATTAGGGCTGACACATGGGTTGTAATCTATTTACTGTTCCCGCTTTGAGCATGAAAATTTAAACAGCAAGCTCTCGCAGGTTCCAAACAGTTCTGTGAGGGTTTCTGCTCTGGATCACTTCACCGGAGAAGACAATTCGTGTGGATCAAGCCAGTCTCGAGGACGTGAACCGCCACTTCCCTGTTAGGGGTTTAATTGTGGATAAAACTTAACAGATGGTCTTCTGACTCAAATAAAAGAGCAGAGTTGGAACCCAGAGGCTAAACGGTTTATGTTCCATAAGGAGCCTTTGGCCTGAAGAGCAGGCTTCCATCTCCCTTCCCACCTCCAGTTCTTTCTTTGCACCTTTCGCCTTTCTATTAGACTAGACCCCAGAAGCATCAGCAGAACAGAGGCTGTGTTTGCATTTCCAATGCACTTTTAATTATAGGAAACAGTTGGCAAAATATCAAAACNCAGTTCTTTCTTTGCACCTTTCGCCTTTCTATTAGACTAGACCCCAGAAGCATCAGCAGAACAGAGGCTGTGTTTGCATTTCCAATGCACTTTTAATTATAGGAAACAGTTGGCAAAATATCAAAACCCCATGTACAATTTCTTCTGGTTCCACTGGGAGCACACAGGTTTGCCGAGAGAGGAAAAACATGGAAAATATAATAAAGTTGGAGAGTTATGACAATGCAGAAAAGGAAAGAAAGGATGAGACACGGGCAGGAAAGAGTGACAAATTTCCATCTTTCAGCGGCCACCCTACCTCGGGTCAAAAGCTAGAAAAGTGCGTTCTAATATAAGGTGGCTTAACCTGCAATCACATTTCTGACCTCCACAGAGTACACAGTTGGAAAAAGACTTTATTATTTGAGAGCAAAGAAAACGAGGTGATGAAGAGGGGAGGGAAAATGACAAAGTCCCCTTCTCCTCCAACCTCTCGTGCCCGGATGCGTCACTTCCCGCAGCCAGTCATTTTCGGAGGTGTGATCCCAAGGGAAGAACAGTCACTCCTTAAACAAACTAACAGGTTCGTTGGGTTACAAGGGTCAAATAGAAGGAAAAGATGGATCTGAACCACAAAGAGGCATGTAACAGCTATTTTCCATTGCTTTTTCCTCACCTCATTTTCTNTAGCGGCCAAGCTGAGGGCTGATCAAACTCCAGGAGAGGGCCACGCCCAGGGATCCCCGTGCTCTGGGGAGACTCTGCCCTCCTGCCCAGGCCCGCTGCCACCAGGCACGGGTGGCGAGGGGGCAGCTGAAACGTGGCTGCATTAGCGGGAACTGAACTTCCATTTTCATTAAAGTGTCTGTGGCCCCAGGTAGCGAGCGGCTACCACGCCGACTGGACCGAGCAGGTCGGGAACCGGGGTTGTGACATTTGGCCGGGGCCTGCTTCTGCATAATCAAGAGCTCAGGATGCGCTTTGTATTTTTAAGGTTTTTCAGAAAAGCAGCAGCAGCAGCAGAGACGGCAAATAGCACAAAACCTACAGGGTTGACGCCCGGCCCTTCCCAGGATGAGTCAGCGGTCCCAGGCCCCGAGCACCCTCTCGACCACAGTCACTGCCCCAGGGAAAGAGACTGCAAACCCACTTCCCAGTTTAAATCTTAACAGTGTGAGGACGAAGTTAAAAACCACATCACGTGAGCACTTTCCTATTTCCATTCTGGTGTGTAAGCAATCCGAGCCCGAGCAAAGGCAAAGATGCTGACCAAGATCTGGCCTGATTAATTTCTGCAGAGTCAGCCACCAAAATAATTTACAGACGGCTTCTGAATTCGTTATCTCATGTTTTACTGAAAACGGGCTGCGAAACAAGGAAGCCCACTTCTTAGAGGAGAACATGGAACCCATAACGGGACCCAGCGCTGCCTGGAAGGCGCGGTAGTTCCGAGTCTATGAACCAAGACGCCGGGAGAAGCTGCAGAAGACGCCTCAGGAACAGCGAGCGCCCTTTGCGCTGGCCCCCGATTCTCCCGGGGGCTGTGTTCAAGCCTCGTGTTTTGTCTCTTTCCCTTATGCCCTGCGTGGGGCCACTGGTAAGGCAGCTGGCAGCCTCATGTGGCCCCTTCAGTGTGAGCTGATTAGAGCCGAATGGCACTAAAAGCCTAGGTCCGCAGTTAGCTCAGCTGCAGCTTCAGCTCAAGGCCACGTGTGGCTAACGGGCACCGTACTGGCCGGGACAGAGCACATTCACATTGCTGCTGAAAGTTCTGGTCAACGGTGCTGTGGGCTGAAGCCTGCATTCACACCACCCTGGCCAAGCAGATATGAGATGGGGGGACCCTGCTTCCTCCGACTCCTGGCGGCATCCACGGCCCAGGGCCACCATCCCAGGGGCCACCCCAGCGGCTTCCAGCACTGACTCCCTCTTCACAGCCCCACACGCTGAACTCCCCGGGATTACTTCCTGAACGCTTCCCTCCACGGGTCCCCTTCGCTCATCTCACAACTGAGTCACTTACGTGCCAGGAAGTTTTACTCAGCAACATAAACCTCCAAACCAGGTGGCCTCTGTTAGCTTTGTGTTCAAGTTACTTCATCGAACCAACAGCCCAGCTCAGCTAAACCATACTTCATTAACCCTGAGCCACGCCCGACTTTAAGGTGCAGCTGCAGGCTTTATTTACCGTTAGGAAATGCTGCCACAATAATCGAGAGATGATACTGGTTTTAAGACAAAGACTGACTTCAGAAATACTTCAGAAATACAAAAACGTGGAGGGAAAAACCTAGAATTTTTGAAAATATGCTATTTATCTCCCATCTGATTCCAAAAAAGATTTAAGTTAACAGGCCTTTGAGACAGATAGGATTACTCACATTTACCAATTAATGAAATGGAGGTCATCAATACCATTCCCCTGGATTCCATATGTATATGTTAATATACAATTATTTGTCTTCCTCTTTCTGACTTACTTTACCCTGTATGACAGGCTCTAGGGTCATCCACCCCACTAGAATTTACTGGAATTCATTCTTTTTATGGCTGAGTAATATTCTGCTGTGGGGCTTCCCCAGTGACTCAAAGAATCTGCCTGCAGTGCAGAAGATGATCCAGACACAGGTTCGATCCCTGGGTGGGGAAGATGCCCTGGAGGAGGGCGTGGCAACCCACTCCAGTGTTCTTGCCTGGAGAATCCCATGGACAGAGGAGCCTGGCGGGCTGCAGTCTGCAGGGTGACGGAGAGTCAGATACGACTGAGCGACTGAGCTCAGCACGCACGGCACAGCGTCCTGCTGTGTGTCTACCGCGTGTTCTTCCCGAAGGAAGGGAGACCCGAATGTGGAGAACGGGCTTGTGGACCCAGTGCGGGAGGGAGAGGGCGAGATGAACGGAGAGAGTAGTATTCACAGATATGCACCAGCGTGTGTAAAATGGACAGCGGGTAAGAAGCTGCGTGTAACACAGGGAACCTAGTCTGGCCCTGTGATGACCTGGAGGGGCGAGACGGGATGGGGGGAGGGCCGGGAGGCTCGACAAGGCGGGGACACGTGTGATTATGGCTGGTTCGCACTGTATGGCAGAAACCAACCCACCATTATAAAAGTTGAAAACAAAAATAGTAAAATTAGATTGTGCCTGCACAACCCTAGGCGTGCGCTACAGAGCTGTACGCGCTACACGGTGAATTGCATGGAATGTGAATTACATCGCATTTGGAAAAAAAAAGAAATGTAGGCCCCTAAGGAAGACAGCCTGGGCTTCCCTGGCCCCCTCCCTCTCCACATCCTGAGGCCCCCTCCTCCCTCTCGAGGCAGGACCTTGATCCAGAACTTGGTGTGGCCTCGTTCACGCTGGGAGGGAAGTTGCTAGGACGGTTTTCTTGGAGCGGCCTTGAATTCCTGCCCTTCTCACACTCTGGCCCTGAGGGCTGCATCTCCAGGTGGGAAAATGCCAGAAGGCGAGGGCGACCCGGGGAGGGAGTCTGGAAGTAGGGGAGTGATTTCAGAGAGCCCGCTGTGCCAACACACACTCAAATTCCCAGACCGCGCACGCAGAGGGAACCGGTGAGAAAGGCAAGAGGAGGTCCTGGACAAGCCGCGCCCGCTAACACGGCAGGCAAGGCCGGGGTTCTGCAAGTTGGTGGGACTGGTGCATGGAGGCTGCATCTCGGTTTTGCAACATGTGGAATCTTAATTCCCCAACCAGAGATTGAACCTGTACCCTCTGCACTGGAAGACAGGGTCTCAATCATGGGCCACCAGGAAAGTCCAGCTGAGCCTTCTTTTGAAGAGTCAACTTAATGGGTACATACTTTGGCTACTGACAACCAATGGTCAGAGTCCCCTTCCTGTCCTGAAGCTGAACCGTAAAGAGCTCAGGGGAACTCAAGCAAGAGGAAGAAGGGAAAGAAACCGAAGTCGTAATTACAGCTGGCACCCTGCTTGCTACTGACAGCTTGCGGTGCCCCAGGCCTTTTATTCCACCTCAGACAGCAGGCAGTCTTAGGACAGCAGGCAGCCTTAACGAGCTAATATAATAAAGAGGGGCTGGGGCTGAGCGCTTTGTGAAGCTGGCACTTCCCTCCCCCATGACTGCCCCCTCCCCCGGCTTATTAGCATGGAGGCCTGGCATGGCCACCACGTCACCAGGTGGCACCCGGGCAACACACACAGGGCTCCCCCGGGCTCTGGAGACAGGTGGTACCCGACCCAAACAGAGATGGCACGGGCATGCTGGTGCCAGAACATTTTTCTTCCCAGGGCCAAGAGGTGGGACTGAAAGGGAGGCGTGAGACGTGAAGAGGGGCCCGGCTGCCTTTTCCTGCTGCCAGGAAACGCCGTGCCGCAGGCTACCTGCAGAAGAGAATTTTTTAAAGAGTGCTTTCATTTTTAATTTCGCAAAATGGATTCTACCAACAGACTAGTTCATGCGCGCACACACAGTGTGGTTTTCAGTTTTCCAAACCTCTGTAGAGGCTGCAGACGTCTACTCTACAGAACCGTTAAAAAAAAATTCAAATTCACCATATAGTTAAACCTGTTTAAAAAATAAAGATTTCAATCAGTAAGATGATACTGATTTGGGAGCTTTGTTTTAGGTACAAGTGGCAGCAGAGACTGTAATTTCAGGATGGGCTGGGGTGGCAGAGAGCCAGGAAGGGAGAACCAAGGGCGGGGCTTTTTCTAGATCTGTTAACAATTTCCGAAGATCTCTTCTGAAGTAGTGTCATTTCTTTGGGTCAAAGGGTTTATCTCAAAGTTCTGTATCTCACCTTGCAATGAAGTATTTTTACTTAATGCATTAAAACAGACACAGCACTTGGTGATCTCTGAGTTCTGCGGTATCTCAGGCAAGGGGGAGGGTTCACTGCAACGACCCACACGACCNCTCACCGCGCCCTCGGGAGAGGCGAGCTCTCCTTTCCCCATTCCACGGGTGCCTGCAGCCAGGCCTGCAGCTCAGACTCCCAGCCTTCTCACCGCGCCCTCGGGAGAGGCGAGCTCTCCTTTCCCCATTCCACGGGTGCCTGCAGCCAGGCCTGCAGGAGCTCAAACTCCCAGTCTCCTCACCGCATCCTCGGGAGAGGCGAGCGCTTCCTTCTCCATTCTATGGGTGGTGCAGCCAGGCCTGCACCAGGAGTTCAGACTCCCAGCCTCCTCACCGCGTCCTCAGGAGCAGCAAGCTCTCCTTTCCTCATTCCACGGGTGCCTGCAGCCAGGCCTGCACCAGGAGTTCAGACTCCCAGCCTCCTCACTGCACCCTCGGGAGCGGCGCGCTCTCCTTTTCCCGTCCTACGCGTGCGTGAGCAGAGGCTCGGAAAGATTCGACAGCTCATCTCGGGCGTCAGGCCAGTTAGCGGCCAAGCTGAGGGCTGATCAAACTCCAGGAGAGGGCCGCGCCCGGCGCTCCCCGTGCTCTGGGGAGACTCTGCCCTCCTGCCCAGGCCCGCTGCCACCAGGCACGGGTGGCGATGGGGCACCTGAAACGTGGCTGCATTAGCGGGAACTGAACTTCCATTTTCATTAAAGTGTCCGTGGCCCCAGGTAGCGAGCGGCTACCACGCTGGACTGGACCGAGCAGGTCGGGAACCGGGGTCGTGACATTTGGCCGGGGCCTGCTTCTGCATAATCAAGAGCTCAGGATGCGCTTTGTATTTTTAAGGATTTTCAGAAAAGCAGCAGCAGCATCAGAGACGGCAAATAGCGCAAAACCTACAGGGTTGACGCCCGGCCCTTCCCAGGACGAGTCAGTGGTCCCAGGCCCCAAGCGCCCTCTCGACCACAGTCACTGCCCCAGGGAAAGAGACTGCAAACCCACTTCCCAGTTTAAATCTTAACAGTGTGAGGACGATGTTAAAAACCACATCACGTGAGCACTTTCCTATTTCCATTCTGGTGTGTAAGCGATCCGAGCCCGAGCAAAGGCAAAGATGCTGACCAAGATCTGGCCTGATTAATTTCTGCAGAGTCAGCCACCAAAATAATTTACAGACGGCCTCTGAATTCGTTATCTCGTGTTTTACTGAAAACGGGCTGCGAAACAAGGAAGCCCACTTCTTAGAGGAGAACATGGAACCCATAACGGGACCCAGCGCTGCCTGGAAGGCGCGGTAGTTCTGAGTCTATGAACCAAGACGCCGGGAGAAGCTGCAGAAGACGCCTCAGGAACAGCGAGCGCCCTTTGCGCTGGCCCCCGATTCTCCCGGGGGCTGTGTTCAAGCCTCGTGTTTTGTCTCTTTCCCTTATGCCCTGCGTGGGGCCACCGGTAAGGCAGCTGGCAGCCTCTCGTGGCCCCTTCAGTGTGAGCTGATTAGAGCCGAATGGCACTAAAAGCCCAGGTCCACAGCTAGCTCAGCTGCAGCTTCAGCTCAAGGCCACGTGTGGCTAACGGGCACCGTACTGGCCGGGACGGAGGACATTCACATTGCTGCTGAAAGTTCTGGTCGACGGTGCTGTGGGCTGAAGGCTGCATTCACACCACCCTGGCCAAGCGGATATGAGATGGGGGGACCGTGCTTCCTCCGACTCCTGGCGGCATCCACGGCCCAGGGCCACCACCCCAGGGGCCACCCCAGCGGCTTCCAGCACTGACTCCCTCTTCACAGCCCCACACGCTGAACTCCCCGGGATTACTTCCTGAACGCTTCCCTCCACGGGTCCCCTTCGCTCATCTCACAACTGAGTCACTTACGTGCCAGGAAGTTTTACTCAGCAACATAAACCTCCAAACCAGGTGGCCTCTGTTAGCTTTGTGTTCAAGTTACTTCATCGAACCAACAGCCCAGCTCAGCTAAACCATACTTCATTAACCCTGAGCCACGCCCAACTTTAAGGTGCAGCTGCAGGCTTTATTTACCGTTAGGAAATGCTGCCACAATAATCGAGAGATGATACTGGTTTTAAGACAAAGACTGACTTCAGAAATGCTTCAGAAATACAAAAACATGGAGGGAAAAACCTAGAATTTTTGAAAATATGGTATTTATCTCCCATCTGATTCCAAAAAAGATTTAAGTTAACAGGCCTTTGAGACAGATAGGATTACTCACATTTACCAATTAATGAAATGGAGGTCATCAATACCATTCCCCTGGATTCCATATGTATATGTTAATATACAATTATTTGTCTTCCTCTTTCTGACTTACTTTACCCTGTATGACAGGCTCTAGGGTCATCCACCCCACTAGAATTTACTGGAATTCATTCTTTTTATGGCTGAGTAATATTCTGCTGTGGGGCTTCCCTAGTGACTCAAAGAATCTGCCTGCAGTGCAGAAGATGATCCAGACACAGGTTCGATCCCTGGGTGGGGAAGATGCCCTGGAGGAGGGCATGGCAACCCACTCCAGTGTTCTTGCCTGGAGAATCCCACGGACAGAGGAGCCTGGCGGGCTGCAGTCTGAAGGGTGGCGGAGAGTCGGACACGACTGAGCGGCTGAGCTCAGCACACACAGCACAGCGTCCTGCTGTGTGTCTACTGCTTGTTCTTCCCGAAGGAACGGAGACCCGAATGTGGAGAACGGGCTTGTGGACCCAGTGCGGGAGGGAGAGGGCGAGATGAACGGAGAGAGTAGTATTCACAGATATGCACCAGCGTGTGTAAAATGGACAGCGGGTAAGAAGCTGCGTGTAACACAGGGAACCTAGTCTGGCCCTGTGATGACCTGGAGGGGCGAGACGGGATGGGGGGAGGGCCGGGAGGCTCGACAAGGCGGGGACACGTGTGATTATGGCTGGTTCGCACTGTATGGCAGAAACCAACCCACCATTATAAAAGTTGAAAACAAAAATAGTAAAATTAGATTGTGCCTGCACAACCCTAGGCGTGCGCTACAGAGCTGTACGCGCTACACGGTGAATTGCATGGAATGTGAATTACATCGCATTTGGAAAAAAAAAGAAATGTAGGCCCCTAAGGAAGACAGCCTGGGCTTCCCTGGCCCCCTCCCTCTCCACATCCTGAGGCCCCCTCCTCCCTCTCGAGGCAGGACCTTGATCCAGAACTTGGTGTGGCCTCGTTCACGCTGGGAGGGAAGTTGCTAGGACGGTTTTCTTGGAGCGGCCTTGAATTCCTGCCCTTCTCACACTCTGGCCCTGAGGGCTGCATCTCCAGGTGGGAAAATGCCAGAAGGCGAGGGCGACCCGGGGAGGGAGTCTGGAAGTAGGGGAGTGATTTCAGAGAGCCCGCTGTGCCAACACACACTCAAATTCCCAGACCGCGCACGCAGAGGGAACCGGTGAGAAAGGCAAGAGGAGGTCCTGGACAAGCCGCGCCCGCTAACACGGCAGGCAAGGCCGGGGTTCTGCAAGTTGGTGGGACTGGTGCATGGAGGCTGCATCTCGGTTTTGCAACATGTGGAATCTTAATTCCCCAACCAGAGATTGAACCTGTACCCTCTGCACTGGAAGACAGGGTCTCAATCATGGGCCACCAGGAAAGTCCAGCTGAGCCTTCTTTTGAAGAGTCAACTTAATGGGTACATACTTTGGCTACTGACAACCAATGGTCAGAGTCCCCTTCCTGTCCTGAAGCTGAACCGTAAAGAGCTCAGGGGGACTCAAGCAAGAGGAAGAAGGGAAAGAAACCGAAGTCGTAATTACAGCTGGCACCCTGCTTGCTACTGACAGCTTGCGGTGCCCCAGGCCTTTTATTCCACCTCAGACAGCAGGCAGTCTTAGGACAGCAGGCAGCCTTAACGAGCTAATATAATAAAGAGGGGCTGGGGCTGAGCGCTTTGTGAAGCTGGCACTTCCCTCCCCCGTGACTGCCCCCTCCCCCGGCTTATTAGCATGGAGGCCTGGCATGGCCACCACGTCACCAGGTGGCACCCGGGCAACACACACAGGGCTCCCCCGGGCTCTGGAGACAGGTGGTACCCGACCCAAACAGAGATGGCACGGGCATGCTGGTGCCAGAACATTTTTCTTCCCAGGGCCAAGAGGTGGGACTGAAAGGGAGGCGTGAGACGTGAAGAGGGGCCCGGCTGCCTTTTCCTGCTGCCAGGAAACGCCGTGCCGCAGGCTACCTGCAGAAGAGAATTTTTTAAAGAGTGCTTTCATTTTTAATTTCGCAAAATGGATTCTACCAACAGACTAGTTCATGCGCACACACAGTGTGGTTTTCAGTTTTCCAACCCTCTGTAGAGGCTGCAGACGTCTACTCTACAGAACCGTTAAAAAAAAATTCAAATTCACCATATAGTTAAACCTGTTTAAAAAATAAAGATTTCAATCAGTAAGATGATACTGATTTGGGAGCTTTGTTTTAGGTACAAGTGGCAGCAGAGACTGTAATTTCAGGATGGGCTGGGGTGGCAGAGAGCCAGGAAGGGAGAACCAAGGGCGGGGCTTTTTCTAGATCTGTTAACAATTTCCGAAGATCTCTTCTGAAGTAGTGTCATTTCTTTGGGTCAAAGGGTTTATCTCAAAGTTCTGTATCTCACCTTGCAATGAAGTATTTTTACTTAATGCATTAAAACAGACACAGCACTTGGTGATCTCTGAGTTCTGCGGTATCTCAGGCAAGGGGGAGGGTTCACTGCAACGACCCACACGACCTCTCAGAGCTAAGGCTTTTCTGGAACCCCACACGATGCTTCCATCACATCATCGACATTTTTCAACAGCTGCTTCTTCATCATGGTAGCTCCTCAGTCGTCGTGACCCCGTGGACTGTNATGACCGCTCAGAGCTAAGGCTTTTCTGGAACCTCACACGATGCTTCCATCACATCATCGACATTTTTCAACAGCTTCTTCTTCATCATGGTAGCTCCTCAGTCGTCGTGACCCCGTGGACTGTAGTCCACTGGGCTCCTCTGTCCATGGGACTCTCCAAGCAAGAATACCAGAGTGGGTAGCCATTCCCTTCTGCAGGGGAGCTTCCTGACCCAGGGATCAAACCTGGGTTCCCCACATTGCAGGCAGATTCTTTCACCATCTGAGCCACCAGGAAAGCCTCTTGTCATAAGTGAACTCACACTGAATTTGTGACAGATTGCATCTTTCATGTCTCCTCATGCTGGAGCTGTACAATTCTTTTTTTTTTTTTTTAACCAATTTTAAAGGATGAGATGGCTGGATGGCATCACAGACTCGATGGACAGAATCTGAGTGAACTCCGGGAGTTGGTGATGGACAGGGAGGACTGGCGTGCTGTGATTCATGGGGTTGCAAAGAGTCGGACACGACTGAGCGACTGAACTGAACTGAGAGGCTTTCTACTTATCTTTCCCATTTCTCACCCTGTTATTTTGGGCACATCCTTTTAGACTATCAAGATTTTCTTGACTCAAGATCAAGTCACTAATCATAGCAGCTGTTGCTCCTAGCCTTGTGTCAACTGCTGACTTGATAAACACATCTTCATCAAAGCGTGAGCAAAACAAGTCTGAAGGCAGAGCTTGGCCTGGCTCCACCACAGATATTCCTGCAAGTCCACAGTAAGCCAACAGTCCACACCTAGAAAGGTCTATCCACATAAATATGAATCTAGGTGAAGCCCAACCCATCGCTCTCCACAGCACTCACAAGGGCCGCTGGGGACGTTTTACCACACACCTGGGGACATCCACATTCGCAGTGTCCTTNGGCCTGGAGCCCCGCCCTGCTGGAGGCGGGGCCTGGAGCCCCGCCCTGCTGGAGGCGGGGCCTGGAGCCCCGCCCTGCTGGAGGGCCCCGCCCTGCTGGAGGCGGGGCCTGGAGCCCTCCGCCCTGCTGGAGGCGGGGCCTGGAGCCCTCCGCCCTGCTGGAGGCGTGGCCTTGAGCCCCGCCCTGCTGGGGGCGTGGCCTGGAGCCCTCCTCCCTGCTGGAGGCGGGGCTTCCTTCTACAAGAGCTGTTTCTTGTCCTTCAGTCACCTGGTCCCCCTTTTAGGGGTGGGTGTGGGGGCCTAGGCTGCTACAGACAAGAAAACTCAATACAGTGTGTGTGTACCTGTGCGTGTGTCTATGTGTGCGCATGCGTGTGCCTCTTGCGTGCGCCTGCTCACTACAGTGAGGAGGGAGATTGGAGAGAACAGACATGGGTCCCTGGTCCTCCCAGCCATCCTTCCCGGCCCTGTTCCTCAGGAGCGGAGGCTGCACTGGGACGGCTGGATCACAATGGCGAGCTGATGCCCACCGGAGGCTACCAGATCCAGGTGCAGCTGTGTGGGTGTCGGCTTAACTGTCTCAAAGCCGTTAAGTTAACCTTTAAAATTAAGTTATAAGACAGTCAACGCTATGAGCTCAAACCAGAATGATGTTTTCTTTACTCTTCTGGAATTTTATATAAAGGACACCATCTGAACCAGGTCACTGCACAGGGCTTTGGCAGTTGCTTGGGCTGAGACTTATTATGCAGAGACTTGGGCTGTAACAGCATTTGCTACGAGGAGATGACTTTTCTAGAGAGAATTGCAAAAGCAGAACGGAGGGAAGCACCTTCTCCTGAGTTAACCAAGGGTCAGCGTGGCTGTGCGCACAGTCAGGGGACGGAACAAAAGCCGGGAGCCCCGGCTGGGGTCCATGGCAGTGAGCCACTTAGGGTCGGGGTGGAGGGAGGGCAACTGCAGGCTGGGAAATAGGTCAACAGTACAAGAACGGCAGCCCGAATGATGAGAAGGAGGTGGTCCTGCAAAGCCCAAGGGGAAGGGTGTTGGAGGCAAGGAGAGCAACGTCAGGCTCCCCTAAGTGCACAATAGCCAAGACCGCGGAACAACCTAAACGCCCAGCGAGAGAGGAAGGCGCAAAGACGAGGAGGCGTGTAAGAAGATGGGGTGCTGCTCAGCCACAAAAAAGAAGGAAATGCTGCCACTTGCAGCCACATGGACGGACCAAGTAAACTACGTCAGAAAGAGAACGACAAGCACCATATGATAACATGCGGAATCTAAAATACTAAACAAATGCACCCATCTATGAAGCTGAAATAGAACAAGAAACAGAGAGACCAGATTAGTGGTTGCCAAGGAGGAAGGGCTTAGGAGAGTGGGATGAAAAGGGAGCTTGAGATTAGCAGATCTAAGCTTTTACATTCAGAATGCGCAAACAACAAGGGCCTGCTGTATAGCACAAGGAACTATATTCAATAACCTGTGATAAACCATCATGGGAAAGAAAAATGTAAAACAATGTACGTAGGCATAGCCAAATAACTGCTATACAGCAGAAATTAACACAACACTAAATCACTAAGTAATATCAATAACCTCAGACATGCAGACGACACCACCCTTATGGCAGGAAGTGAAGAGGAACTAAAAAGCCTCTTGATGAGAGTGAAAGAGGAGAGTGAAAAAGTTGGCTTAAAGCTCAACATTCAGAAAACGAAGATCATGGCATCTGGTCCCATCACTTCATGGGAAATAGATGGGGAAACAGTGGAAACAGTGGCAGACTTTATGGTTTGGGGCTCCAAAATCACTGCAGATGGTGACTGCAGCTATGAAATTAAAAGACGCTTACTCCTTGGAAGGAAAGTTATGACCCAACCTAGATAGCATATTCAAAAGCAGAGACATTACTTTGCCAACAAAGGTCCGTCTAGTCAAGGCTATGGTTTTTCCTGTGGTCATGTATGGATGGACAGTTGGACTGTGAAGAAAGCTGAGCGCCGAAGAATTGATGCTTTTGAACTGTGGTGTTGGAGAAGACTCATGAGAGTCCCTTGGACCGCAAGATCCAACCAGTCCATTCTGAAGATCAGCCCTGGGATTTCTTTGGAAGGAATGATGCTAAAGCTGAAACTCCAGTACTTTGGCCACCTTGTGCGAAGAGTTGACTCATTGGAAAAGACTCTGATGCTGGGAGGGATTGGGGGTAGGAGGAGAAGGGGACGACCGAGGATGAGATGGCTGGATGGCATCACAGACTCGATGGACATGAGTTTGAGTGAACTCTGGGAGTTGGTGATAGACAGGGAGGCCTGGCATGCTGCGATTCGTGGGGTCTCAAAGAGTCAGACACAACTGAGCAACTGAACTGAACTGAACTGAAATCACTATACTTCGGTTTAAAAAAATACTGATATATATATATATAAGAAAAAGGCCAGCCTGCTCAGAAGCCAGAGACCACTGTAACCACAGTGCAGGGAGGGGAGGAGAGAGTGGCCGAGGGAGTCAGAGCCGCAGGCAGGGGCCAGAAGGACAGGGCCCCAGAGGCCCTGGAGAGCAGCTGCTCCTCTGCCTGCAGCATCACGAGAAGCTTGCAGAGTGTGGTCAGGAGAGGGAGCTGGTCTGAACACAGAGGCTTCATGAACTGCCCTCTCATTCTCTTGTTGTGACTCAATTCACGGGCTCGAAGGTGAAGCACAAACTCCTTGGCTGAGCATCTAAGGTCCTCCCCTATTCAGCTCCAACAGCTGTCTCCACATCACACACACAGATTGGATTCTGTCCTCCTGTTCTGCCTGGGAAGGACTACAAACACGTGTGCACACACCTAGACTGCGGTTCTCTTCAAGCCCACATATTCAACCCAACTCCAGACAAATGCCATGAAACAGTCCAATACCTGGGGAGAAGTCATTTCTCCCACCTGCGAACGATCACATCACTTCGCCCAGTTTTCCTCTGGAGGCACTTGTCAACCTCTGCCTTGCACATGGCATTTTGGAATGAGATTACAGAAACGAGATGGCACCTCGAGAAGTGTGCGGCTACTCTAATTTGGTCACGAAGAGGAATATTTCACGAATAAAGTGTTCTTCTTCTTTTACATTAATTCCTGGCAGAACTGAAGGGCTATTTGGAGGCTGACAGGGAAGGATCCTGAGGTTCCCAAATGGTCCACAGTGTGACTGGGTTTCTTGGTTGATGCTGTAAAAAGTAGCCATGCCAGCAATCAGGGAAGCTGGCATCCAGGGGCACCTGTCAGAACAGCACCTGTGCTGTGCCATCTATACAGTAGGATCTTTGCTGATTGCCTTCTTGCACACGGCTGCCCACGCCACACAAAGACCCTCCATCTTTACAGGCCTGGGTAGATCAGGCTAAACAATATGAGCAACGAAGACAACGGAATTCTCCAGGCAAGAATACTGGAGTGGGTAGCCATTCCCTTCTCCAGGGATATGGAGGGACCGACCTAGGATTCGAATCCAGATCTCCTGCATTGCAGCCACATTCTTTACCACCTGAGCCACAGGGGAAGGCCTATAATCTACTTTAGCCTGCAAATTAAAAACTGAGTTGTGGGCTTCCCTGATGGTGCAGTGGTTAAGAATCTGCCTGGCAATGCAAGGGACAAGGGTTCAATCCCTGGTGCGGGAAGATCCCGCATGCCTCGGAGCAAGTAAGCCTGTGGGCTACAGCTACTGAGCTCTTGTACCCTGGAGCCCGTGGTCCGCAACAAGGGAAGCCACTGCAGTGAAGGGAAGGCTGCAGCGCAACAGAAGTCCCCACTCACCGCAACTAGAGAGAGAGCCTGGACGCAGCGACAAAAAGCCGCCACAGCCAAAAAACAGAAAAATAAATCTTCAGAAAAAAAGGAAAAAAAAAAAAAAACTCAGAGTCTTCTGCAAACTTCACTTTGAACAAGCAATGGACTGAAGAAGCTGAAGGAAGACTGAAAGAAAAAACAGCGTGTCTGCAGGTGTAATCCCCGATTTCTGGAGCCCTAGAAGCCCTGACATGAGCGAGGAGTGGAACAGTCTTGACTTACATGCCTGTGCAACGGACGAGAGTTACAAAGCACGAGGCTCTGCTCCGGTCGGTCTGCGTCCCCAGCCCCTTGGCATTGTTCATATGCAGAAACTGCGTTGCTTAAATGCAAAATAAGAGTCCCACCAAAAGCAACGTCTACAACAAAATGTAAGAATAGTGCACATTAGGCAGAAACAATCCCACACGTGAACGCACCTATGGGCTACAAGCATTACCCTTTGATGCTATGCATATATGTCGGCAGTATATGCAAATATTAACATTATTTTTTCTTATGCAAAAAAAACTCTGTATGTGTCAAATCTGTGGTTGTATTGGACAAATTTATATGTGCGCCTCTCATTTAACAAAAATGTGCGCCTGTATGTGTGTGCTCTTATTTCTTCCACCCAAATAAACAAGCAGATTGACATCACAAGGCTTCTTTTTCGCTGAGGCAGACGATCGAGCAAACAAATATTTATTCTGGGTTACTCAGCTGTGATACATAAGGGGATTCATGACATGCTACGTCTGGTGCCTGCTTAGCTTTTATGAGATAATTGCATCTGCGATCACCTAGGACATCGCCTTAAATGCAGAGACCTGATTTTAAAATTTAAAAAACATGGAACGGGCAGAATTTAATCAGTCATGCCTCCATAAAATCACGGGGAGATAGAAACAAATGGGCAATAGAAAGGTGCAATAAAGCAGGATTAATCAAACTGTGATTAATTCGGGATCAGATGAAACCCCGGTGCCAGCTGCACCGGCCCCTCGTGTGGCCCTTATTCCCTCTCGCTCCTCCTAGCCCTTCCTCCTCCTTCCCCTCTGCTCTCACCCTGAGGGCACCCTCCTCCTCCACGGATAAACCTGCGGGAGAGTTAATTGTCACATACACGGGTTTAATCACACTGTCCATCGCATCTGGGGGCCCGCCGGTAGCGATCCGTGACTAATTGTTGTGGTAATTTCTCAGTCATTAACAGCAGCACATATGCCGCAGACAGATCCCAAGGTGCCTGCTAAACCCCGGTGACAAGCGCCCGCGGGCTCCAGGGGGGCCGGCGCAAGCCCGGACCCCGCCCCAGCCCCATCAGTCACGCACCGTCATCAGCGCACACAGAGCCCCAGGACGAGCCCGGCTGCCAGCAGGCCCCAGGGGCCCGCGCGTGCCCGTCTATTCTTTGGAAGAGGAAGACGGGGGATGGCGGGGGGGAATTAAAACTCCACGTGGGACAAGTGGGCTAGGGCCTTTTCTAAATTCCGTTGTTTCTCATTCATTTCTGGCGGGCTCCTGCGAGTGGTCTTTCTTGGAGTTTCGGCAGCAGGAGCGGTCTCCATGGCAACCACGGTGCTCACTGGGGCTCACAGGGCAGCTTCCCGGGGCTCAATTCTCTGGTGCCCCGGGGTCGGGCGGGGTCCCGGCACACTGGTGGGACCACCCTGCCCTAGGGGACGCTCCTGCCGTGAGCCGACACGATGGGGCAGAGTCTGAGCGGCCTGCACGGTTCCGCGAATGCTATTTAGTTTCCATTTCCCCTTTTCTAAGACTCTTTGTTGGCTAAGAGCAAAGGGCCACTGGCATAACTATCTTAGGAAAAAAAAGACTAAATTTAAAATAGGCGGTAGAACAGGGCTTCTACTCAGCATTCGGTAATAACCTATGTGGGGAAACAATCTGAAAAGAATGCAAAGAAATGGAGATATCTGAAAAAGATATATATAGATATATCTCCATTCTATGGACAGGGAGGCCGGGCAGGCTGCAGTCCATGGGGTTGCAAGGAATCGGACACGACTGAGAGACTGAACTCAACTGATTCTTTTTCAGATTCAGTTATAACTGAATCACTTTGCTGTACACTTGAAACTAAGACAACGTTGTAAATCAACTATCCTCCAATGTAAAATAAAATTTAAATTAAACTTTAAATTCTAGAAACAGGCAGTACAGACAGAGTCGCAGGTATCGATCTACCAGAGGCATTCGTCTCATACATCCTGCATGAAAGGAATAGTCAGGAGGAAATCAAACCTCCTGAGTTTTCCCTTTGGCTCTCCCTTGACGCAGGAACGTTTGGGATATTAGCCAGAGTAGGGAAAAGCCAGAGAAGGGTTCTTGGGCTGTGACTGAAATTCTGACTCTTCCTACGGAGTCTCAGGAAATCCCCTCTGTACCTCGTTTCCCCAAGATTCAAATAAGACCTACTTATCTTGGGCACTTAGCAGTGGATCACTGCACAAGGTCTCGGCAGGACTTAATGAGTCTGTGCCATTCGTTTTTAGCTCCTCACGTGGCTCTGCTGCGGGAAACAAGAGGCCGGGCGCCCTCTGCTGCCGCTTCGGGGGTGGCCTCTGGGTGTCTGCAACCCGCCACCCGCCGGCGCACTCACTGTTCCCAGGCATCCTTACACTGGCGAGGAAGGAGCAGGAAGGAAGGTGCAAGGGAGGAGGAAGAGAAAATAGAGAGCAGGCTGACTGCTACCAGGGGAGCACCTCCCACCAAGGCGGCTGCTCAGAGCAGGGTGAGAAAGGTCTGCGAGAGTCCAGAGTGCCCAGCTCTGCGTCAGCAACGCACACCAAAGGACAAGGAGGGAAAACGGAGGAGAACGACAGGATCTCACCGACCATCTGTTTTCTAGAAAAGTCAGGGGGACAGAGAACCTCGCTTTTTTTAGATTTTATTCACATTCACATTAGCTNCATGCTGCGATTCGTGGGGTCTCAAAGAGTCAGACACAACTGAGCAACTGAACTGAACTGAACTGAAATCACTATACTTCGGTTTAAAAAAATACTGATATATATATATAAAAGAAAAAGGCCAGCCTGCTCAGAAGCCAGAGACCACTGTAACCACAGTGCAGGGAGGGGAGGAGAGAGTGGCCGAGGGAGTCAGAGCCGCAGGCAGGGGCCAGAAGGACAGGGCCCCGGAGGCCCTGGAGAGCAGCTGCTCCTCTGCCTGCAGCATCACGAGAAGCTTGCAGAGTGTGGTCAGGAGAGGGAGCTGGTCTGAACACAGAGGCTTCATGAACTGCCCTCTCATTCTCTTGTTGTGACTCAATTCACGGGCTCGAAGGTGAAGCACAAACTCCTTGGCTGAGCATCTAAGGTCCTCCCCTATTCAGCTCCAACAGCTGTCTCCACATCACACACACAGATTGGATTCTGTCCTCCTGTTCTGCCTGGGAAGGACTACAAACACGTGTGCACACACCTAGACTGCGGTTCTCTTCAAGCCCACATATTCAACCCAACTCCAGACAAATGCCATGAAACAGTCCAATACCTGGGGAGAAGTCATTTCTCCCACCTGCGAACGATCACATCACTTCGCCCAGTTTTCCTCTGGAGGCACTTGTCAACCTCTGCCTTGCACATGGCATTTTGGAATGAGATTACAGAAACGAGATGGCACCTCGAGAAGTGTGCGGCTACTCTAATTTGGTCACGAAGAGGAATATTTCACGAATAAAGTGTTCTTCTTCTTTTACATTAATTCCTGGCAGAACTGAAGGGCTATTTGGAGGCTGACAGGGAAGGATCCTGAGGTTCCCAAATGGTCCACAGTGTGACTGGGTTTCTTGGTTGATGCTGTAAAAAGTAGCCATGCCAGCAATCAGGGAAGCTGGCATCCAGGGGCACCTGTCAGAACAGCACCTGTGCTGTGCCATCTATACAGTAGGATCTTTGCTGATTGCCTTCTTGCACACGGCTGCCCACGCCACACAAAGACCCTCCATCTTTACAGGCCTGGGTAGATCAGGCTAAACAATATGAGCAACGAAGACAACGGAATTCTCCAGGCAAGAATACTGGAGTGGGTAGCCATTCCCTTCTCCAGGGATATGGAGGGACCGACCTAGGATTCGAATCCAGATCTCCTGCATTGCAGCCACATTCTTTACCACCTGAGCCACAGGGGAAGGCCTATAATCTACTTTAGCCTGCAAATTAAAAACTGAGTTGTGGGCTTCCCTGATGGTGCAGTGGTTAAGAATCTGCCTGGCAATGCAAGGGACAAGGGTTCAATCCCTGGTGCGGGAAGATCCCGCATGCCTCGGAGCAAGTAAGCCTGTGGGCTACAGCTACTGAGCTCTTGTACCCTGGAGCCCGTGGTCCGCAACAAGGGAAGCCACTGCAGTGAAGGGAAGGCTGCAGCGCAACAGAAGTCCCCACTCACCGCAACTAGAGAGAGAGCCTGGACGCAGCGACAAAAAGCCGCCACAGCCAAAAAACAGAAAAATAAATCTTCAGAAAAAAAGGAAAAAAAAAAAAAAACTCAGAGTCTTCTGCAAACTTCACTTTGAACAAGCAATGGACTGAAGAAGCTGAAGGAAGACTGAAAGAAAAAACAGCGTGTCTGCAGGTGTAATCCCCGATTTCTGGAGCCCTAGAAGCCCTGACATGAGCGAGGAGTGGAACAGTCTTGACTTACATGCCTGTGCAACGGACGAGAGTTACAAAGCACGAGGCTCTGCTCCGGTCGGTCTGCGTCCCCAGCCCCTTGGCATTGTTCATATGCAGAAACTGCGTTGCTTAAATGCAAAATAAGAGTCCCACCAAAAGCAACGTCTACAACAAAATGTAAGAATAGTGCACATTAGGCAGAAACAATCCCACACGTGAACGCACCTATGGGCTACAAGCATTACCCTTTGATGCTATGCATATATGTCGGCAGTATATGCAAATATTAACATTATTTTTTCTTATGCAAAAAAAACTCTGTATGTGTCAAATCTGTGGTTGTATTGGACAAATTTATATGTGCGCCTCTCATTTAACAAAAATGTGCGCCTGTATGTGTGTGCTCTTATTTCTTCCACCCAAATAAACAAGCAGATTGACATCACAAGGCTTCTTTTTCGCTGAGGCAGACGATCGAGCAAACAAATATTTATTCTGGGTTACTCAGCTGTGATACATAAGGGGATTCATGACATGCTACGTCTGGTGCCTGCTTAGCTTTTATGAGATAATTGCATCTGCGATCACCTAGGACATCGCCTTAAATGCAGAGACCTGATTTTAAAATTTAAAAAACATGGAACGGGCAGAATTTAATCAGTCATGCCTCCATAAAATCACGGGGAGATAGAAACAAATGGGCAATAGAAAGGTGCAATAAAGCAGGATTAATCAAACTGTGATTAATTCGGGATCAGATGAAACCCCGGTGCCAGCTGCACCGGCCCCTCGTGTGGCCCTTATTCCCTCTCGCTCCTCCTAGCCCTTCCTCCTCCTTCCCCTCTGCTCTCACCCTGAGGGCACCCTCCTCCTCCACGGATAAACCTGCGGGAGAGTTAATTGTCACATACACGGGTTTAATCACACTGTCCATCGCATCTGGGGGCCCGCCGGTAGCGATCCGTGACTAATTGTTGTGGTAATTTCTCAGTCATTAACAGCAGCACATATGCCGCAGACAGATCCCAAGGTGCCTGCTAAACCCCGGTGACAAGCGCCCGCGGGCTCCAGGGGGGCCGGCGCAAGCCCGGACCCCGCCCCAGCCCCATCAGTCACGCACCGTCATCAGCGCACACAGAGCCCCAGGACGAGCCCGGCTGCCAGCAGGCCCCAGGGGCCCGCGCGTGCCCGTCTATTCTTTGGAAGAGGAAGACGGGGGATGGCGGGGGGGAATTAAAACTCCACGTGGGACAAGTGGGCTAGGGCCTTTTCTAAATTCCGTTGTTTCTCATTCATTTCTGGCGGGCTCCTGCGAGTGGTCTTTCTTGGAGTTTCGGCAGCAGGAGCGGTCTCCATGGCAACCACGGTGCTCACTGGGGCTCACAGGGCAGCTTCCCGGGGCTCAATTCTCTGGTGCCCCGGGGTCGGGCGGGGTCCCGGCACACTGGTGGGACCACCCTGCCCTAGGGGACGCTCCTGCCGTGAGCCGACACGATGGGGCAGAGTCTGAGCGGCCTGCACGGTTCCGCGAATGCTATTTAGTTTCCATTTCCCCTTTTCTAAGACTCTTTGTTGGCTAAGAGCAAAGGGCCACTGGCATAACTATCTTAGGAAAAAAAAGACTAAATTTAAAATAGGCGGTAGAACAGGGCTTCTACTCAGCATTCGGTAATAACCTATGTGGGGAAACAATCTGAAAAGAATGCAAAGAAATGGAGATATCTGAAAAAGATATATATAGATATATCTCCATTCTATGGACAGGGAGGCCGGGCAGGCTGCAGTCCATGGGGTTGCAAGGAATCGGACACGACTGAGAGACTGAACTCAACTGATTCTTTTTCAGATTCAGTTATAACTGAATCACTTTGCTGTACACTTGAAACTAAGACAACGTTGTAAATCAACTATCCTCCAATGTAAAATAAAATTTAAATTAAACTTTAAATTCTAGAAACAGGCAGTACAGACAGAGTCGCAGGTATCGATCTACCAGAGGCATTCGTCTCATACATCCTGCATGAAAGGAATAGTCAGGAGGAAATCAAACCTCCTGAGTTTTCCCTTTGGCTCTCCCTTGACGCAGGAACGTTTGGGATATTAGCCAGAGTAGGGAAAAGCCAGAGAAGGGTTCTTGGGCTGTGACTGAAATTCTGACTCTTCCTACGGAGTCTCAGGAAATCCCCTCTGTACCTCGTTTCCCCAAGATTCAAATAAGACCTACTTATCTTGGGCACTTAGCAGTGGATCACTGCACAAGGTCTCGGCAGGACTTAATGAGTCTGTGCCATTCGTTTTTAGCTCCTCACGTGGCTCTGCTGCGGGAAACAAGAGGCCGGGCGCCCTCTGCTGCCGCTTCGGGGGTGGCCTCTGGGTGTCTGCAACCCGCCACCCGCCGGCGCACTCACTGTTCCCAGGCATCCTTACACTGGCGAGGAAGGAGCAGGAAGGAAGGTGCAAGGGAGGAGGAAGAGAAAATAGAGAGCAGGCTGACTGCTACCAGGGGAGCACCTCCCACCAAGGCGGCTGCTCAGAGCAGGGTGAGAAAGGTCTGCGAGAGTCCAGAGTGCCCAGCTCTGCGTCAGCAACGCACACCAAAGGACAAGGAGGGAAAACGGAGGAGAACGACAGGATCTCACCGACCATCTGTTTTCTAGAAAAGTCAGGGGGACAGAGAACCTCGCTTTTTTTAGATTTTATTCACATTCACATTAGCTCCTGACTTTGTTTCTGGGTTTAGTTTGAACAGCTTCCCGGGTGGCTCAGAAGTCAAGAATCTGCCTGCCATGCAGAAGACGTGGGTTCAATTCCTGGTCTGGGAAGATCCCCTGGAGAAGGCAATGGCAACCCACTCCAGTATTCTTGCCTGGAGAATCCCATGGACAGAGGTGCCTGGTGGGCTACAGTTCATGAGGTCACAAAGAGTCAGACACAACT